>JAVTVY010040985.1:0-18945 GCA_036873755.1 Hanleya hanleyi | reverse complement strand
CCGTAAAGTGTTAAGAGAGTGCCACGACGGTCTCACCGGTGGACATCTCGGAGTAAAGAAGACTTTAGCGAAGGTGAGGCAGGCCTATACCTGGCCTGGCCTGCAGACGGACATACGCCAATGGTGCCGAAGCTGCGATGTATGTAACAGAAGAAAGCAGGCTGGACGCAAACCGCGAGGACCACACAGTGGACAGATGACTGGTTGTCCGGGAGAGAGGATTGCAGTCGACATCCTTGGGCCAATGCCCGAGACGGGCAGTGGAAGCCAGTATATTGCGGTCATCGGAGACTATTTTACCCGTTGGGTCGAAGCCGTTGCCATGCCCAACCAAGAAGCTACTACTGTTGCACAGGCTGTGGTGGAACACTATGTGACCAAGTTCGGTGTTCCAATGGCGATCCATTCGGACCAAGGTCGCCAGTTTGAGAGCCGAGTCTTCAAAGGGATGTGCCGAATTTTGGGGATGAGGAAGACAAGGACGACGCCATACCACCCCCAATCGAATGGCATGATTGAGCGGTTCAACAGAACATTAGCCCAAATGCTACATGCCAGTGTTGACCGTCATCCAAGCGACTGGGACCTGCATATACCGCTTGTAGTGATGTCCTATCGTGCTACAGCCCATGAGACGACAGGATTCTCGCCGAATATGATGGTGTTCGGGAGAGAAGTCTCTCTGCCATCTCACTTGGTACTGGGAGCTCCTCCACGTCAGCAAGTGGAACCTACGGAGTGGGTAGGAGAACTACGGGACGAGATGGACGAGATTCATCGTAACGCCCGAGAAGTGACTGGGAAGAGCCTGCGGCGCCAGAAGAGGGTATATGATAGCAAGGCCTTTCCGCAAAAGTATAAACCTGGAGATCAGGTTTACCTGTACATTTCTGCTCCAAGACGTGGAGAGAATCGGAAACTACGAGACCGCTGGGCAGGACCATACGTGATAAAGGAAGCTCTCACAGACGTGACCTACCGCATTGCAGATGAGGACGGAGGTCTCCGGGTTGTTCACCATGACAAACTGAAGCCTTTCTATGCTCGTGAGATGTCCACCAGTGAGTCAGAAGAAACGTCTGGCGACGATGGAGATGTAGAATCAGATGATAGCGTCGGACATGGGGCTATCTTTCCTTACCCCATGGAACCATCGACTGTCGTCAGAACGCCGACTGTTGACCGGCGACCTCGATTGACCCGGGGCGGGCGTGAGATACGGCGACCACGGAGATTTGCCGATTTCGAGGTTGATTTGCAGTCTGCATCACCATTGGATCTCGACATGGAAGCTTTACCCCCGGCCGAGGCCGAGACAGAACCGCGGCGGACGACCCGAGGTCGAGAGATTAGACGCCCCGCGCGTTATCGGGATTAATGTAATTCGGCAGTGTTTGGTCAGTGCCGTAAAGCAGGGACCTGATGTCTCCTCCTTCAGTGACGACCCAGCAGACCGCTGGGAGGAACGTCTGATGTAATTCTACCGTATTGAAGCCTTTGTTATTACACTGTGGATTATTTACACTTTCGGAGAAAGGACTGCGTGTTCATTCTACTCATCTGTGATTGGTAGCTGTGCCGAGCTCCACGACGAGGGCGTCGTGTTTTCGAAGGCGTGGGTAGTGTGACGAAAATGCCCATGACCTGGAGAATGTTATTTTCGTTCTAATGCTGACAGTGTAAATAGCATTGTGAATGGACCGACAATGGTGGATATTCGACTTACCTGTATTAACTGTGCGCTGAAACTTTCAGCGAGGGAAGTGTAAATATCCCTGACACGCATCTTGCATCGAAACCGGGCGAGAGAAGTCGAACTCTGCTGATCTGACACGAAATCCAACACCGCCGGAGTCTATACTTTCGTTTTATGGGGGCTGCCATGTTTGGGCGCGCAAAGGATTATGGGAGCCAGAGCCTATATAAGACGCGGAGAAATGGACGTTCGGCACTCTGTCATAGACATTCGGCCAGTAAGTATCGTGCGGGAGAGCACAGCGACAGGATCGCCGCAAATGCGCCGAAAGGGCCGAAAGTGCCGATTTATTGCCGAAATAGCACCGAACTGGGTTGGAAAGCCGAGAGCCGAGCCATAGCTTAGGAATAATAGATACTAACACGCACAGTATCTGAGGACGAGAAGTCCACGGTGATTCGCACGTCTGCAGTAGTGGTTATTCAGCATGCATGGCGCACTAAAGTCTGGTATTTTGTCCGCGGCTAACGTTTTGCTTCGGCAATAGGTGATTAACTGTTTATTAGCCAGTGGTATTCGTACATAGGAACAGGTTCAGTGTAGTCCTCTACCTGAGCACCGGGCCGAAGTACTTTGCCGCCGTCCTCGGTTAATAGCAAATTATCACCGCTAGCGTTGGCTATGTATTTTACATGATTACAAATACTTACTCACACACAGACACCAGATCATCGGCCTTCGGGACGAGATCTGCACATACAGCTCACACTAGCTCGCACTTCAACACAGACTAGCGTTCGAGGTTACGACCGAGAATTGCGTAGTCTTATTCACTCACTCACCTTACCCTCATGGGTCGTATACAGGCTTCGGCTAGATGCGATCAATAACATATACTTGCTTACATACAAGATCGTCGGCCTTACGGACGGAATAGATCTAATCACACTCACTTACATTAGTTACCTACAGGCTTCGGCTAGAGGTGACGGATTACACAAGCTTACATCCACTGTACATATTTACACTGTCGCAGGGCTCGAATTATGCTTTGCCGCAAGACTCTGAATTCTATTACAAATCATTGATATTAATTGACATTACACTGTAAGGTAATAATAAACCCCCGAGACCAGGGCATTATTACCACATATATATGCAGACAATCTGAGCCTATTAACTCGTCCTTGGGTCAACGCCGTGAGAGCCGAAGTCAGGTCGCCGAAGACGGGTCGCCGAATTCGGGCCGAGCCGAAGACGAGAAGTGTGCCGAGCCGAAGACGGGTCGCCGAATTCGGGCCGAGCCGAAGACGTGAAGTCTGCCGAGCCGAAGACGGGTCGCCGAATTCGGGCCGCCGAATTCGAGTCGCCGAAGACGTGAGGTCTGCCGAGCCGAAAGGGGCTGCCGCCGAAGACGCTGTGGTGTGCTGTACAGACCGACCCCGCCGAAGGGCTACTGCTAGGAGAGGCAGTGATACGGAGAGGATTCCAGAGACGATTAATAACGCTTAGATGAACTGGGCCGTGTAACCTTAGACACGGTAGATGTTCCATACAGTCCGGGGCTACGCCTACGACCGGAGAGGAACCAGAGACGCCGTACCATACCACGACGAGAGCCAGTCTGGACGAGACTGGGCCGTGACGCGTCATAGATAGGGTCTCTTGTATATACTGTATATTATTAGTCTTTCTCTTTAAGATAAAGATAACACTTAACGATAACTACCTCTAGAGTAGGGATCTTTATTACAGGTATTGTGCGCGTACAGAGCTGTGTACATTGCAGAATACAATATTATTACTTTATTATTGCCTTGGTTGTTTCTACAGGTCCCTCCCATCCTACCTCCTCGATCCAGACAAGGTGACAGGTTGAATCGGACCTTCCTCGTTGGCCAATTCCAGTCATACGAGACTGCGTTCACATCAGCCTGACAATTTGTCACAGGGGCCTGAGACCAGGCCGCCTCAAGTCTCGTGTACACCGCAAAGATAGACGTTTTCTGACCGCTCGAACGTCACAATATTTTGCTTTCCACATGGATGCAAATATGGATTCCTAGGAGTGCCGGACGAGGTACCGGTACTAATGTCCTACATTATCCGAGGCCGTATCGAGTGCTGTAAACCATAGTTAAGAACATTCGGAATGTAATGGAAAGGACACATAAGAAAATGTAAATGCATGACTTACTTGTGGTGATATTGGTGGTCCGGTTTACAGGTGTGGTCCTAACTATGGCGGTTTGGGTATTCGGTTTCATTACCCAACAAACGACAATAGCTATGAGAATACCCAGGATAGTTATACCACCAATCACTGCTCCAGCGATCGTCCCTGAGCCCCTGGTGGAACAAATAAACAGAAAGTAAAAGTGCATCTCCAACTTCTGGTAATCATATCAGTGTGTCAGGCGTTACATTGGGCAGCTATCTTGCATATTGACTTCCCATGTATCCCACTACGTTAACCTTTCACGTGGAGTTCTGGAGTGAGTGAGTTGGATTTAACGTCGTTTTCTACATATCACGACGGTGCCTACATGTGCCAGAACAAGAGAGGGTCCACAGTTCCTATTATCCTGGACAATGATCAGTCCAACCAGTACAGCACCTGGTCACTCATCCAAGGTTTTACCGAGCTCAACGTTGATAGGCCCAACGCGATAGGCCTACGCACGTGAACTGTTCTGACACGTTTGCATATATGCTCGAAAATTCAAATGTAGTCAGGCACATGCATTGTTTCTACAATGAGAGAAGCAGTAAGTAGTTTCAGCTATGTCAGGGGAGAAATCAAGTTGAAGAAATAATTTTTTATTCATTGGAGATACTGGGCAAGTTTGTTTTCGCGTCTAAACGCGAATTTCAATTCCACACAATGCATCAATATAATGTAATGTTCTATCTGAAAATTTTATACGACTGCTCGCCAATGTTTCGTAGGAATTACCCCTCTCTGATGTTCATGAGGGAGATCGCCCTCTTTTGATTGTATTCATGTCTCAATGAGGCACTTTGGTTAACGTTTTGGATGACAACACCATAACGAATGTCCCCGTGATCCTTTGCACGTATCCAAGTAGCATCGTAGTAATCCTAGAAGATGCATATGAAGTCGGCAAGTTTCCTCTCGTGGTCTTCGAGTTAGTGAGGAGTCAGTCAGTCAGAATTAAGATCACAAATCAATAGTATTTTAGTCAGTTGCGATGACAACTAGTACAACAATATTAAAAACCCCGTCTTAATGGCATTAATAAACTATCAAAAATTGACAATAAATGATAAGTATATATTCTGGCAATATAAATCTGACCATAAACGTGGAAACCGATAAAAGAAATTGACAATAAATATTTGCCAATCAAGTCGACAATAATTAAAACTTATACAACACAACCACAGAGGTATACAATTTAAAATTAAAATGTATTAATCAAACGGATCGCTCTCAGAAATTATAAAATTTACATTTCTACTCACGTTGGTAAAAACGCCTTCAAAATCAATTACGGAGTTATATCAAACATGAAAGATGTGGTATCCCTGTTGTCGCCATTTTGTTTATCCGTGCCGCTTAAGATGTTAAAAATGAATGTTTAAAGTATTTCAAAATGTCTTAAGACCTCTTAAACAACTCAGATTAGGCACATTGTGTGAATTCATAGCTGATATATGTGATTCCGATGGCGGTTATCTTGGAAAATGCATCTTAGCGACAGTTCCGCATCGTTTTGTGAGGTGCAACACATTTTAAAGATAATGTCTCAAAGTACCGAATTTCAACTTCAAATTTAGTTGTAAAGATGTAAACCTACTACAATGGAACTAAATAATAATGTCGAAAAGGAAGAGGCATGGCCATTCCAGAGATCTCCCCTTCCTAAATATGACGTAAACACAAAATAAATAAGTTGGGTGAAGAAAGGAACACAATTCAGGCGTGCCTTACCAATAAACGTTGAAACAACAATATTCGCTACCATAGCTTCCACAGCACTCGTGACAAAATTTGCTGGTCATTCTGTACTTGTGCAAGATCGTATTGTAATACCTGTAATAACAGGTGTCAGCCTCCGCTCCTGGAGAAAGTATAAAATATAACTTTGCGTAGAAGATAACCAGAAGAAATTAATTTCGAAGTACGTGTAGCATTTTTAGATACTGTAAAAGGAACAAATTATAATATCTATTATTAAACCAGGAAAGGCAAGTCTTTGAATATAAGCTGTATTAAATTGCTGACGTTGCAATATTCACTAGATGCCTTCAATGGAGATAAATGAGTAGATTAGTTCTGTTCAATCCGATTAAAATCAGATCTAAAACAAACACTCCCCATCTTACATGTCGCTGAGTTAATATCTGGGACCAAGGCCCGGTTTTCCGTGTAAAAAACAGCTCTCCGGAGGTCAAGGTCACGCGTCTGACCCGTCTCACTTTGCAGCGAGGGGGCGTCCGGTTTACGGTATATGTAAATCTCATTTTCTCATATATTTTAGCTCGTTTCGTCAGATTAATATTTTATTCTCTAGAGCCATGATGGTATTCGATTAACATTAATTAAATTCAGATATATCAAAATGTCCCAGGACACATTTCTCTATTCGTAATATCTCGAAATCGACCTGTCTTCGCCGCACACACCCCTAAATGATGAATAAGCTCTGCGATTGGTTGATACTCAGAACAAGGAAACGGGGACGTTGATCCCAGATGGGAAAAATGGTTTCTGGTTTTAATCAGATTGAGTTCCGTTGAGGTAGATGTGATATTTTCAAATGTGTACAAATACACATTTGTATCTAAATTGCTCAAGCCGAAGCTAGGGGCCATGTGGTCAGGTCATTGAAGATGTCCACTGGAACATATACAATAAAAGCCTGACAGATACAAATCATCACAGACATCAATTTTGGCTGTTGAGATGTTTTTATAATATTGGCATATGGCATGATATAGCTTCTTCGGCATCATTTCATGCCACTTTTATATGCTGCGCTTAATTATGTCATTGATACTATGGTTTTCATCTGGGTGACTAATAAGGTCTGTGTAATTTTCAGTTTCTCTCTTCACATACGCCAAAATCAAAATTCGAAATTTGACAGTCAATTATCAATTTCCGTTAATATCCATCGGCTTAAATTACTCAGTTGTTTTCAGTTGTTCCGTTTTGAAAGATTGTACATCAAGATATATTTCCATATGGTTAAATTCGATGGAATACAGATACTAAAGAAACTGTTATATTGGCCATTC
Source organism: Hanleya hanleyi (assembly GCA_036873755.1). Classification (NCBI taxonomy): domain Eukaryota; kingdom Metazoa; phylum Mollusca; class Polyplacophora; order Lepidopleurida; family Hanleyidae; genus Hanleya; species Hanleya hanleyi. Next base: position 11,984 of record JAVTVY010040985.1, on the reverse strand, counting down.
GAAGAAAGACCGAGACTTTACATGGGCCGATTTTAATTATCGACAATGATAATGATTAATATGATAGAGAATGGTATTTCTACGTTCTTTAGGCAAAGAACGTATTTTTTAAAATTCATCCATGATTCTTTGCATATAGAACTATGTAAATTGTTTGGAAACTGAACCAAGTGAAACCCCACGACATTTTACTTTCTGAAGTATACTCAATGTTGTTCTGTTGAGGAAAGAGAAACGCCCCTGAAGAGATACCATCATTTGTTCCGAAAATATCAGGCTAAAAAGATCATGCATGCAGTTTTCTAGACTAGACATATGCAAGTATGTTAACTTGATGCAAGCGAAAATATAACTAAAGAACAGTACATACACACAGCGAGTAAATATATATGGTAATATACCGGTATTTAAAATTGCATATCATCAAATGATTTACCTTGAATAAATGTCCAAAGTATTGTCAAGAAGCATGGTAAAAGATTCTCCATTATTCTCAGACGAAAATAGCCAAGCATAATACCGACTTTAACCTGCAGAGGTGGGATACACACTAAAGACTTTGTCCAGTGGATCTCCAGTAATTAATTGTATAGATCGATATGACTAAATCATTGGCGGAAGAATAAATAACAAGTTACCATCGGGGATGGCACAGTGTTAGTTTGAAATGGTCATTAACTGATATAAGTAAAATTGTCAATGGAACTTCTAATAAGGTAAAACATGCCCAGACATAGAACTAGACGCATGGCCTAATAGCTTTGTTTACGCAAAGACTGGTTATAACAATAAAAACCTGCTCAAACACCGTTTGGGAATAGGCCAAGTCTTGTAATGATACCAGTCTATCCACTTTACGTTTTGTTCTAATCTGACTGGAATTCTTTTTTAAACATTCCACACTAAATCTGACGTCATATTTTGTACCTTTTCACATGAGGGATGGGGTATAATATTTTCTGTTATAGAGATAGATGAATAGATGGGAAATAAAAATCTATTACGGCAGATTTAGTATTTCTGTCCGTATACAGGATCCTAGATACGAAATACAATTACGGCTGAAAAGAAGCGGTTACGGTTATCATACTCATGGACTTTCGATGAATCCTGACACGGACAGATGATGAATTATGTCATGAACAGGTGATGAATCCTTTAATGGGCAGGTGATGAATCCTTTCATAGACAGGTGATGAATCGTGTCATGGACAGGGGATGAATCCTGTCATGGACAGGAGATGAATCCTGTCATGAACAGGTGATGAATCCTGTCATGGACAGGGGATGAATCCTGTCATGGACAGGGAATGAATCCTGTCATGCATTCTCGTCTCGCGAGACTCCCTACTGCGACAAAGAGTCTCACGGGTAAATGGGAGCCATCCCCCCAAAATTTGGGGGGTGAGTAGGCGGCGTATGATTTTCACCTCTGTATCCGGCTTGTCATTGACCTGCTGACTCCGCCGAGTTAGAAGCGAATTGCTGAACATAACGTGGGCTATATAATTGGGAAATGACTCTTTCCGTTTCGGAGCATATCAATCGCGAACAAATTATTGTCGGTATGTATACTTGGCCGTGAAAGCGAGTTATCTAATACAGGAAGTAGTTCGCGGGTAGACACGGCTCTCTTTGAGAATGAATAGTCCCGGTCGAGCGAGTGATGTCATGCTGCCTCGCTTTGAGATTGGAGATTCAAAAATGTCACCAGTTTACATGAGAGTCGCTTTGGTCTCCCGCGGGTAGACACGGCTCTCTTTGAGAATGTCCTGTCATGGACAAGTGCTAAATTCTGTCATGGACAGGTTAGTCCTGTCTTGAATAGGGGATGAATCCTGTCATGGACAGGTGGCAAATTCCGTCATGGACAGGTTAATCCGTCTTGAATAGGGGAAGAATGCTGTCATGGACAGGTGGTAAATTTCGTCATGGACAGGTTAGTCCTGTTATGAATAGGAGAAGAATGTTGTCGTGGACAGGAGAGCAATCATGTCATGGACAGGTAATGAATCCTAACATGGATAGGTGAATCGTATCATGGACAGGTAATGAATAATGTTGGCATTCCGTTTCTTGAAATTCAAACAAAAACGTCAAGAATGCTCATATGTGGAAAATCCAATCCGTCATTTTCGAGAAAACCGAAGACGGCTTCGGCTGAAGCGGACTGCCTTCCTGCCATTAAGGTGCGCGATTGGCTTATATTCTCTCGCATCTATTTAGAATCTAATTAGCAAAGCTGCTAATTTGCAGATATTTTCTAGGATACTTTGCTATTTAGAACGAGATGCTAATTATACAATATATTCTGTTTCTCCCCGAACAAATTTCTCCCCGCAATATGCCCCCCTGCATCGATTCAACTGAACGTAAATATTGAATGAGAATTCATCCCACTACCAGATTAGGCAGCAGAGTAAACTTGCTGACGGAATGATCGAAACTGTTCGAGTATCCTCCCTCACACGAGGTACACCCATTCGGAACTCCCGAGCGGAAATCTACGAAGGGGACATCTCAAACCGGAGATCCCCGAGAAGTTGCGAATGGAGGTACACCGACTGATTCGGGTGAGTGAGAATATCGTTCGACTTGTCCGTGACGTCAATGACAAGTTATACCCCACTGAGGTCGCCGATACTTATTAAAGCGGATAACGCTCATCTTCCATGGACCAAAGTCAACATAACCTGTGACGTACAATGTAACATGACGTAAAACGCTGAATATCTCTTTCCTTAACCTGTCATCGCGAGAAAGCTTCACGCGAGCACATAACATTCTTCTCAGTTTGCTCATACCGAGAATGTCGGCGTTTTCCTTTTCGAAATACACGAATGATTTGCATAAAATTTAGACTATATACATATGTGCGATGCTGGGACTTGGAGCTCTTGTTCCCCAGAAAGAAACAATATATTGTCTAATTAGCACTTTGATAATCTCATCTAAATTGCATAGATTCGCACTTCAGGGAGAGTTAATATATTGTCTATTTAGCGTAGATTCGCAAATCTGTTTTACCTCGTCGAGATTGCAGAGAAGACAATATATTGTCTAATTAGCAATTTGATAATCTCATCTAAATTGCATAGATTCGCACTTCGGGGAAAGTTAATATATTGTATATTTAGCGTAGATTCGCAAATCTGTTTTACCTCGTCGAGATTGCAGAGAAGACAATATATTGTCTAATTAGCACTTTAATAATCGCATCTAAAGTGCATCGATTCGCACCTCCTGCATACTTTATATATTGTCTATTTAGCGTAGATTCGCAGATTCAATTTCACACGCCGGCTTCACAATATATTGTCTAAATAGCACTGTGGGGAAAGTGAATAATATATTGTATATTTAGCGTAGATTCGCAAATCTGTTTTTAGATTCGCAGATTCAATTTCACACGCCGGCTTCACAATATATTGTCTAAATAGCACTGTGGGGTCATTCTCACGGAAAGGCACATTTTCACTTGGGGAAATATCTGAAAATCAAGATCACCAATGACTACAGAATTTGATTTCAACAGAGTCTCCATTGACAAAACTCTTTATAATGCGTACAATAAATGCAGACATTCCGAATAATAAACTTTTTCTAACACTTGTCTTCAATCATGTCACTGGTGTTACACAGGAATTATCAGTATATTGGGCACTATAGGACAGAAATAGGAAGATACACACATACTAGGCAATATATTGCGTGAAACTATGACTAACGATGAAAAAAATTTGAAGTTTAGAAAACAAGTTTGTTTTTAGTATTCTAATTATGCTACATAGCTCACCAAAATCAGCCAGTTGAGTCGCATGTATCAACCATTCATGTAGATTCTGTATAATAAAGCTAATTATTCTTGATGCTGACTTTAAACTAATTATGGAGGTATAAATCGGGAGGAGACACAGATTGGAATGATGAAAGTGTTCAATGTAAGATCCCAAAATCAGGCAATCACGACCATTTCAACCTTTTCGCTCTGACGATAATTGACGTTTACTCCAATGAGATTAACATATTCGCACGGCACAATCTTTTGATATTTTCTACCCCTAACAAAGCCAGATTTTTCGGCGGGAGTAAACTCTTTCATGTTTACGGGCCCTGCCGGGAAATGATGCCTTATTTGGAACTGTTTCGGGATAATGTTTATATATTAGACCACGAGCTACCGCGTGTAATTACTGTGGGCGTGATTTTGAAATAGTTACAACCAGCTGTCCATCTGATAGGCTAACAATAGTAGTTTCAACTCGCACGGGATTTATATAGGGCTGAATTTAGATATAATACATGTATTCCGCGATATTATATCTGACCTTACTGAGATTGATACATACTTATGCTTATCATCGTTCCCAAACGAGTGATTTACCAGATTTGGCGAACGGAGGCATAACAGGCATATCCGCTCTGATCACTTTCTGCGAAGCCGTCCATAAACAGAAAGATTTCACTCCCAAGTTAGAAAAAATCGTCAAAACACACGAAGTCAACACTCAATGTACCGAAAAGTCATTTCAATGGCTTGGCCAGTTTAAATATAACGTCCGCAGAATCACCGATACAGATTTACCTTTTCTCTCTGGTATATATCAAACACAGAAATGCGTCCATGGACAAGAAATAAAGCATATGTGACCATGACCGAAAATATCAGTTGCAGCGGGCTTTTGTTTTACCGAGTTTTTTCTATCGAAACGCAAATTATATGAGTGTAGACCTAATAAACTATGGTTTGGATATCTCCATGCCAGGTTTTAACTTTCTTTGTACATTGTCGATAGAAGATACAACATATTCTATTTCAGTTTCTGGTAATGAAGTAAAAGTATGAATCAAACACTCCAAATCTCTCCTCAAGTGACACATATATCTCCAGTAAAAAGTCGAATATATAACAAATCCGCGACATTTCGGCACGCGACATCTCGGCATATACGAGATTTCGGCATGCAACATTTCGGCACAAAGTGAAGAGTACGACATTGTGGCACGCGACATTTTCACATGTCAAAGTCGCGTGACGAAATGTCGCTTATCGAAATGTAGCTTGCCGGAATATCGCGTGACGAAACGACCTGATACCACATATAATAAAAGGCTATTTTATGGATAACAACTTTTGTATCCCGTACACAATATTTGTGTATGTATCGCTGTTAATCGACAAGAGTGTTTCATAACAACAATTTTAATTACTGGCTTATTACATGTATTAACAACATATGGCCGTTCTGATTCTTCGGTGAAGCAGCTTCTTGTGTTCCTAATGTCGATGGACCCAATACCACCCATTGAAGAGACAAAGACATGACTATAGCGCCACTAGCGGAGGAAGAAAATGTCAGTGCGAATGATGTGTGATAAATCGTACAAGATATAATTATATCATTTTATCACGTACACGCAATGCACAGGTATCTAATATCATTTTTGTGGAAGAAGGTGATCCAAATTACATGTACTTATGACATGATATATTCATTGCGAAGATAATAATGTAGCATTACATGTAGCATGGAGCAAAGATTATCGTTAAACAATATACCAGAGAGAGTCCAGGTTTTCAGCTTTCGTGATTAACGCCCTTTCTTCGAATTGTTTTCATGGTAACAATATGCCATTTCTAGGTTCAACAATCAAAGGTGAAGCATTGTCATGAGCGACATTGTCATTATCATTTCTGTAAGTCCGAGAGGACATTCGCCGCCTTTCGCGATAGCACTGCAAATTTTAAAACCACCCCTTGGATGGACTCACAGATGACTATATAGTTCTTTTTTTTAGGGAGATAGTTGCTAAAATCTGCACGGAATATCATCAAATTATTGTCGACCTTTTATCATTTTGACGCAACCCCTAGTGTCGAATGCCATTTGGTTCTCACGAGAATTGTTCACTTAATGGTTTTATAGTGATTGTAACAATATGGCATTTCTAGGTTCAACAAACAAGGGATATCCACATTCAACTTACTTGTTAAGGATTTACTGCTGCATAGATAATACATGTATTATTGTTATATTAACAACATATCATTTCTGGGTTCAACAATAGAGAATGAAGCATGATCGATAGGGTTAAACCGCTTTGTGAATATATGTTAAATAGAAAGTATATTAAGTCTTCTTCAATTGCGGATATTTGCAATTTACATCACATTATCAATGCTCTAATTAGACAATATATTGCTTCCTATTCAACAAAATATGTGTACGAATAAAATTTAGACAATATATTGTCTTCTCTGCCATCTCCACGAGGTAAACACATTTGCGAATCTACGCTAAATAGACAATATATTAACTCTCCGTGAAGTGCGAATCTATGCAATTTAGATGAGATTATCAAAGTGCTAATTAGACAATATATTGTGTTCTCTGCCATCTCCACGAGGCAAACACATTTGCGAATCTACGCTAAATAGACAATATATTGACTCTCCCTTATGTGACAATAAAGTGAATGACAAATCGATTTGCGAATCTACGCTAAATAGACGATATATTAACTTACCATGCAGTGCGAATCTATGCAATTTAGATGAGATTATCAAAGTGCTAATTAGACAATATATTGTCTTCTCTGAAATTTCGCCGAAGTTAAACAGATTTGCGAATCTACGCTAAATAGACAATATATTAACTTTCCATGAAGTGCGAATCTATGCAATTTAGATGAGATTATCAAAGTGCTATTTAGACAATATATTATCTTCTCTGCAATCTCGACGAGGTAAAACAGATTTGCGAATCTACGCTATATATACAATATATTAACTTTCCCTGAAGTGCGAATCTATGCAATTTAGATGAGATTATCAAAGTGCTAATTAGACAATATATTGTCTTCTCTGCAATCTCGACGAAGTAAAACAGATTTGCGAATCTACGCTAAATATATTAACTTTCCATGAAGTGCGAATCTATGCAATTTAGATGAGATTATCAAAGTGCTATTTAGACAATATATTGTCTTCTCTGCAATCTCGACGAGGTATAACAGATTTGCGAATCTACGCTAAATATACAATATATTACCTTACCATGCTGTGCGAATCTATGCAATTTAGATGAGATTATCAAAGTGCTAATTAGACAATATATTGTCTTCTCTGAAATTTCGCCGAAGTTAAAACACATTTGCGAATCTACGCTAAATAGACAATATATTAACTTTCCATGAAGTGCGAATCTATGCAATTTAGATGAGATTATCAAAGTGCTATTTAGACAATATATTGTCTTCTCTGCCATCTCCACGAGGTAAACACATTTGCGAATCTACGCTAAATAGACAATATATTAACTCTCCGTGAAGTGCGAATCTATGCAATTTAGATGAAATTATCAAAGTGCTAATCAGACAATATATTGTCTTCTGTGCCATCTCGACGAGGTAAACACATTTGCGAATCTACGCTAAATAGACAATATATTAACTCTCCCTTATGTGACAATAAAGTGAATGACAAATCGATTTGCGAATCTACGCTAAATAGACGATATATTGCCTTACCATGCAGTGCGAATCTATGCAATTTAGATGAGATTATCAAAGTGCTAATTAGACAATATATTGTCTTCTGTGAAATTTCGCCGAAGTTAAAACACATTTGCGAATCTACGCTAAATAGACAATATATTAACTTTCCATGAAGTGCGAATCTATGCAATTTAGATGAGATTATCAAAGTGTTATTTAGACAATATATTGTCTTCTCTGCAATCTCGACGAGGTAAAACAGATTTGCGAATCTACGCTAAATATACAATATATTAACTTTCCCTGAAGTGCGAATCTATGCAATTTAGATGAGATTATCAAAGTGCTAATTAAAAATATATTGTCTTCTCTGCTATCTCGACGAGGTAAAACAGATTTGAGAATCTACGCTAAATATACAATATATTAACTTTCCCTGAAGTGCGAATCTATGCAATTTAGATGAGATTATCAAAATGCTAATTAGACAATATATTGTGTTCTCTGCCATCTCGACGTGGTAAACACATTTGCGAATCTACGCTAAATAGACAATATATTAACTCTCCCTGATGTGACAATAAAGTGAATGACAAATCGATTTGCGAATCTACGCTAAATAGACGATATATTACCTTACCATGCAGTGCGAATCTATGCAATTTAGATGAGATTATCAAAGTGCTAATTAGACAATATATTGTTTTCTGGGAAATTTCGCCGAAGTTAAAACACATTTGCGAATCTACGCTAAATAGACAATATCTTAACTTTCCATGAAGTGCGAATCTATGCAATTTAGATGAGATTATCAAAGTGCTAATTAGACAATATATTGTCTTCTCTGCAATCTCGTCGAGGTAAAACAGATTTGCGAATCTACGTTAAATATACAATATATTAACTTTCCATGAAGTGCGAATCTATGCAATTTAGATGAGATTATCAAAGTGCTAATTAGACAATATATTGTCTTCTCTGCCATCTCGACGAGGTAAAACAGAATTGCGAATCTACGCTAAATTGACAATATATTAACTCTCCATGAAGTGCGAATCTTTGCAATTTAGATGAGATTATCAAAGTGCTAATTAGACAATATATTGTCTTCTCTGCTATCTCCACGAGGTAAACACATTTGCGAATCTACGCTAAATTGACAATATATTGACTCTCCCTTATGTGACAATAAAGTGAATGACAAATCGATTTGCGAATCTACGCTAAATAGACGATATATTACCTTTCCATGCAGTGCGAATCTATGCAATTTAGATGATAATTAGAAGAATTATATCGCCTTTAAACCCCGGCACCAAAGATTAGCAAAATATCTGCACTATATTGTCACCAGTGCTATTTAGCACCATGTTAAAAGATAGGGGAGAATGGAAAATATCAAGGAAAAAGCCAATTGCGCACCTAACTCAAAATCTCAAGCTATAGGTTAGTGAGTATTCGTATATATGGCTTTTGAGTACCTTGATGCGTTTTATTGGCTTGGTAAATGGTAAAAGGCGGACATTTGAACCAGGAAGCTGCCAGCGCTCGGAACGAACCCCAGTTTGTGTAGATCGTTGGTCGTGGTTCTCTGGTGCTTGGCGCAATCGACAGATGGTAAAGGCTACATATCGTAGCTATATAGCTACTATATACATGATATATAGCTACTATATATACATGATATATAGCTACAATATATACATGATATATAGCTACTATATATACATGATATATAACTAGGACAGTAAGTGAATTCAAAGTCCTGAAAGAGTTCATTTGGAGTGTACGATCTTCCGCTATACACGGCGTGTTCGCAGCATCAGTGTCATCTGGGTACCATGGAACGCTAGTAGTAGTATAAACCCCGAAAAGGTCTCATTGGCCTCTTTGCACTTAAACTTGAGGGGTAACTCGTGATTTCCCTAAAGCATCGACAGGGGGCGCCACCAGCTCAAGAGTGCTCCCGCAAAAGGGAGGTAACTCTTGATGCACTTTTGTGGTTTTTGGCAAATGCCGGGTTACCGTCCCTGATTCGAACATTTGCATATTAAATCTATACGAGAAAATGCCTGTATGGGGTATGGATGATCCGATGGGGTCGTATCAGGTATCAGTATGAAGCCTATGTGAGGGGGCATCTGATGGGCTGGGTGTGGGGTTGGAATAGTGTCATTCTGCGCATGCGCGGTGGACCAAGGGTATGGAAATAGACGTTTTGGGATCTAGGGCAGCCACTAATGGTCCGATGGAGTCGTATGAGGTATCAATGTGAAGCCTATGTGAGGGGGCCTCTGACTGGAGTAGTGGCTTGGGCGTTATCACCATTCTGCGCATGCGCAGACAGGGAATTGTGGGAAAGGGTATGGAAATAGACGTTTTGGGATCTGGGTAAGCCCCTAGTGGGCCGATTGGGTCGAGTGAGGTATCAATGTGAAACCTATGTGAGGGGGCATCCGTCTGGACTAGCGTCTCGGCCGTTGTTAACATTCTGCGCATGCGCAGACAGGGAATTGTGGGAAAAGGGTATGGAGATAGACGTTTTGGGATCTAGGTAAGCCCCTAGTGGGCCGATTGGTCAAGTGAGGTATCAATGTGAAGCATATGTGAGGGGGCCTCTGCCTGGACTAGGGTCTCGGTCGTTGTCAACATTCTGCGCATGCGCAGACAGAGAATTGTGGGAAAAGGGTATGAAAATAGACGTTTTGGGATCTAGGTAAGCCCCTAGTGTGCCGATTGGGTCAAGTGAGGTATCAATGTGAAGCATATGTGAGGGGCCATCTGCCTGGACTAGTGTCTCGCTCGTTGTCAACATTCTGCGCATGCGCAGACAGGGAATTGTGGGAAAAGGGTATGGAAATAGACATTTTGGGGTCTAGGTGGGCCACTCGAGGTCCAATGGAGTCGTATGAGGTATTCATGTGAAGCATTCGTGAAGGCGCATCCGACGGGGTGGGCGACACGTGGAACTGACGTCATTCTGCGCATGCGCAGTAGCCCAAGGGTATGTAAATAGACGTTTTGGGATCTAGGGGAGCCCCTAATGGGTCGATGGAGTCGTATGAGGTATCAATGTAAAGCAGTCGTGAAGGAGCATCTGCCTGGACTAGTGTATCGTCCGTGTTCAACATTCCGCGCATGCGCAGACAGGGAATTGTGGGAAAAGGGAATGGAAATAGACGTTTTGGGGTTTAGGTGGGCCACTAGTGGTCTGTTGGAGTCGAGTGAGGTATCAATGTGAACCACACGTGAGGGTGCAACCGACTGGGTGGATGTGGGGTAGGAATATCGTCATTTTGCGCATGCGCAGGCAGACCGTAGTATGGAAATATACATTTTGGGGCCGATGTGAACCACTAGTGGTCCAAATGGGTTGTGGGAGGTGTCAAAGTAAAGCTCTTGTCGGGTAGAGTCAGAATGGCGTGTTTTTTTATTGCAAATCGAGTCAATCTGCGCATGCGCAGTTGGGTGTAGTAAGTAAAGTGGCCATTTTGGGGAAGTGAAGGAAGGTATGTGGTGTAGAGATGGACCACTATTGCTCCGAATGCATCGTGTGGGGTGTCATTTTGTAGCTCTCGGGGTGTAGACCCCGATTTGTGGGCTGTCCGCGTCATCTGTGATGTCATGGCGTCATCAGGACGAGTAGTAGCGCAAGTGAGCATTTTGGGACAGTGAAGGAAGGTATTTGGAGTGGAGAGGGGCCATCCTTGGTCCGAATGCGTCGTGAGAAGTGTCATCTTGCAGTTCTCGGGATGTAGGCTCCATTTAAGGGATGTCCACAGCATCTGTGACGTCACCAGTGACGTCATCAGTACGAGTAGCAGCGAAAGAACATGTTTTATAATTGGCTCAGTGCCAATTTTCCCCACGATTTGCGGGATATCCACAGCATCTGTGACGTCATTGGTGACGTCATCAGTACGAGTAGTAGCGAAAGTAGGCATTTTGGGTCAGTGAAGGAAGGTATTTGGTCTAGAGATGGACCATCCATATTTGTCATGCATTATACCATATCTTTGCTGTATTATACCATATCTGTCTCGCATCATACCAAATCTGTGCTGTATTATACCACATGAATAACAACAAGTTCAGCAATGTTCATACAGTTTATTATCCCCAATGTTACATCATACTCAGGCGGGCGGAGTCGCCCTGGGTATGTTTAGTATGTTCACAGCAAAACAAATTGAAATATCAAACACCATGTTTTATTATTTAACGCACCGTCACATTAGGTACAAGTGTTTACTGAGCTCAAGTCAACGATCAGCATGTAGATATATAGAGTATGTACGGCATGTTATGGTATTCATCAGTGCACGGGTGACGCGTTCAACCGATGGGTTGGTCGGTCAGCTTGGTCGCGAAAAACGTAACATTGGTGACCCTCTCCACTGTCCACTTGGTATTGGGGCGTTGTTGTTGGGCCCATTCCAAGGGATCCACGGTGTCCAGGTTCTCCAGCATCGTCTCTAGCGACGCCC
>JAVTVY010040984.1:0-18106 GCA_036873755.1 Hanleya hanleyi | reverse complement strand
AAAGGTTTCCACCGCGGTGGAAGTTTCCACCGCGGTGGAAACCTTTGCGCGCCGGGGTCAAAGGTCAGTTCCGGTCACGTAAGCGCGCGCCGGGGTCAAAGGTCAGTTCCGGTGACCTTTAGCGACGTACACCAAACAGAAGCGAGTATTTAAAATCCGTCACAGAGCTCTCGTCCAATCAGAAGCGAGTATTTTGACAAGAGACACGGAAGTGCCCGAACATGATATCAGCTAGCGTGCTATAAAAGGGAAGCGGTCTGGCCGTTTCATCAGACACTCTGTCAACCACCAAGATGTTCACTTGTACTACGTGCTCGAAATCATTCACTCGTCTGCATGACTTGCGCCGCCATGAGGCTACCAAGCACGAAGGAACCGCCCGGTATAACTGTACGATATGTACACTGTCGTTTCAGCGCCCGGATCATTTACAGCGCCACACACGTGCACGCCATGAAGTACCCAAGCGTCCATGCGAAGAATGTGGTCGGCTTTTCAAACTGACCAGTCAGTTGCTGCGACACCAACGCACACGACACCCTGTTCCGCAGCCACGTTTGCAGATAGAAGAGCCCGTAGGCATCAATATCGAAACAGGGGGAACTCCCACCCATCGCACGAGGGCCGATGATGATGTCGCCCTAATTCAACAGTCAAATTCCGACGACAAGACCTTGGGCCAGATTTTGTACGACGTGGAGGGCAAAGTACACTTCGTGGACGAAGCCATAAATGTTCCCAGCGATCTGTTACACGAAGACCATCCAGTGAGTGACATTTATCGGCGCCATTGGCCCATGATCCGGCACTGTTTCTACCGTCATCGCCCTATTCAAGATATCTACAATTTCCGACTGACCGACCTCACCCGTCTACGTAGCTACGTAGAAGCCATCTTCAAAGATCAAACTACGGCCTTCAAATTGAATCTGGTGTTTGGTTATGTGCTGCAGCATAAAGAGACAGGCCAAGTCCGATATTTTTACCCGAACAGTAACATCCGGGTATTTGACCAACCGTTTACCATCATTAACCGAGTGTCGCTAGAGACGATGCTGGAGAAACTGGACACCGTGGATCCCTTGGAATGGGCCCAACAACTACGCCCCAACACCAAGTGGATAGTGGAGAGTGTGACCAATGTTACGTTTTTCGTTACCAAGCTGACCGACCACTCCCATCGGCTGAATGCGTCACTCATGCACTGATGAATACCATAACATGCCGTACATACTCTATATGTCTACATGTTGATCGTTGACGGTACGGAGGTGACCGAAGATACACGGATGTTACCGAAGATGTCACGGCTCGGCCCTCGACTTGGGGATAGTTGAACTGAGTGTGCTAAAAATAGATCACCAGCTAGCGTGCTATAAAAGGGAAGCGGCCTGGACGTTTCATCAGACACTCTGTCAACCACCAAGATGTTCACTTGCACAACTTGCCAGAAGCTGTTTACTCGTCTAAATAATTTACGACGCCACGAGGCCTCCACCCACAACGATGCTCGGTATACTTGTACAACCTGCGCACGGTCATTCAATCGGGAGGATCATTTACTGCGTCATGAGAGGGTACTTCACGCGGGTGCAACGGTACTATGTAATGATTGTGGTCGACTCTTCAAACGACCCAGTCGGTTTAGACAGCACCAACGTTTGATGCATGCCCCGTCTCTACGGTTTGGGCGACAACTTTCCACTAAAGAGGAGCCGCGGAAGGTCAGACCCAGTGAAGATGAACCCGGAGAGACGAACGCCACTGGTGATACGATGACGAAGAGCCTGCCTATACCCACGGTCCAGGAGGGCCTGGATATCCAGCCGGACCCCACCGTTACGGTTTCGAGTCATACGCCTGATAACATCGAACATTTTCTGGACGAGCCCATAAATGTTCCTAGCGATCTCTTACAGGGCGCCCATCCAGTGAGTGACATCTATCGGCGCCATTGGACCATGATACGGCACTGTTTCTACCGTCATCGCCCTATTCAAGATATCTACAATTTTCGACTGACCGACCTCGCCCGTCTAGGCAGCTACGTGGAAGCCATCTTCAATGACCAAGCAACGTCCTTCAAATTAAATCTGGCGTTTGGTTATGTGCTGCAGCATAAGGAGACAGATCAAGTCCGATACTTTTACCCGAGCAGTAACATCCGGGTATTTGACCAACCGTTTACCATCATTAACCGGGCGTCGCTAGAGACGATGCTGGAGAACCTGGCCAACGTGGATCCCTTGGAATGGACCCAACAACAACGCCCCAACACCAAGTGGAAAGTGGAGAGGGTAACCAATGTTACGTTCTTCGTGACCAAGCTGACCAACCAACCCATCGGCTGAATGTATTCACCCAGGCACTGATAGATACTCAGAATGCACAAGCAACTATCTGAGGATATGTTGCCTCAACGGTATCCTGGGCTGCCCGATGATGATTAGAATAAACGGTTCAAAGCGAACATGGCCGAAGATGGAACTTTCTGAAATGAAGAGTTCTGATTGGACAAGAATACATCTAACGGACAGGAACGAATATGACAGATGCAAATGGTGGCCTCTGATTGGACAAGTCTTCTTGAATTGTAACACCAAGTGGATAGTGGAGATAATGACCAATGTTGCGTTCTTCGTGGTTAAACTGACCACCACCTCCATCGGATGAAAGTATTCACCCATGCACTGATAGATACTCAGAATGCGCAAACAACTATCTGAGGATATGTTGCCTCAACGGTATCCTGGCCTGCCCGACGATGATTAGAATAAACGGTTCAGATGGCACTTTCTGAAATGGAGACTTCTGATTGGACAAGAATACATCTAACGGACAGGAACGAATATGAAACATGCAAATGGTGGCCTCTGATTGGATAAGAATCTTCTTGAATTGTAAATATACCCAACGCGGCTCCCCAGCGTGGGTATGATGTAACATTGGGGAGAATAAACTATATGAAAAAAACTTCTTGTTGTTGTTGTTGTTCTCTCATGTGTCATCCTTGTTGTTGTTGCTGTTGTTGTTCTCTCTCTCTGGTCTATATCATGGCGTTATGTTAGAGTGTTAAGGTGTAACGACGGGCGTTGACGGGCATCACTGCATTTCGAAGAATTAGTGACAATTCCATGGAATATCAGAGCTTCTGAGCTATTTCACCAGGGCGTTGAAGCATTAAGAATGGTGTTGGTGGGCGTTGCTACAAGATGACACCTCACACGGTCCATTTGGACAGCGGATGGTCCATCTCTACACCAAATAACATCCTTCACTGCTAAAAATGCCCACTTTCGCTACAACTTGTACTAATGACGTCACCAATGACGTCACAGATGCTATAAATATCCCTGAAATCAGGGTGTATACTCCGAGAGCTACAACATGACACCCCACACGACGCATTCGCAACGCGGATGGTCCATCTCTACACCAAATACCTTCCTGCACTGCCCCAAAAGGCTCACTTTCGCTAATACTCCTACTGATGACGTCATCGATGACGTCACAGATGCTTCGGACATGCCTCAATTCGGAATGTACACCCCGAGAGCTACAAAATGACACCTCACACGACGCATTCGGACTAAGGATGGTGCATCTCTACACCAAACTCACCCTCACGCACCCACAAAATGTCCACTTTCGCTACTACTCGTACCGATGACGTCATCAATGACGTCACAGATGACGCGGACATCCCTCAAATCGGAATGTACACGCCGAGAACTACAAGATGACACCTTCCAGGACGCATTCGAACCGTGAATAGCCCATCTCGACCCCAAATACCTTCATGTACTACCCGAAAATGTCCACTTTCGCTACTACTCGTACCGATGACGTCACCGATGACGCGAACATCCCTCAAAATCGGAATGTACACCCCGAGAACTACAAGATGACACCTTCCAGGACGCATTCGAACCGTGAATAGCCCATGTCGATCTCAAATACCTTCATGTACTGCCCGAAAATGGCCACTTTACTTAATACAACCAACTGCGCATGCGCAGATTGACGCGACTTGCATTCAAAAACACACCATTCTGACTCTACCCCACACAAGCTTCACTTTGACACCTCACACGACCCATTCGAACCGTGATTAGCTCATCTCTAACCCAAACACACCCCTACATAGCACCCAAAATGCCTGTTTTCTATACTACGGCCAGACTGCGCATGCGCAGACTATTGAACACGGACGAACCATTAGTGTAGTCAAGTGCTCCTCCACGAGAGCTTCAAAATAAGACCTCACTCGATTTGCTTCACATTGATACCTCACTCGTCTCCATTGGACCACTAGGGGCGCCTCTAACCCAAAAAAGGATATTTTGAAGATTGCGCATGCGCAGAATGCTGTTAGTTCAACCCACACCAGTCCATCAGATGCTCCTTCACGTCACCTTCAATTTGATACCTCACTCGACCCGATTGGTCCATTAGGGACGCCTCTAACCCCAAAAAGGCTATTTTTGAAGATTCATATTTTTGATATCATCTTCGCGCATGCGCAGAATTACCCTAATTCAAGCCCACACCCAGTCTATCAGATGCTCCTTCACGTCACCTTCAATTTAATACCTCACTCGACCCGATTGGCCCATTAGGGACGCCTCTAACCCCAAAAAGGCTATTTTCATAGCCTTTGGACTTCGCGCATGCGCAGAAAATTCAAAATAGCCTTTATTGGAGTTAGGGCAGCCCCTAGTGGTGCAATCGGGTCGAGTGAGGTATCATTGTGAAGCATTTCACGTCAGCTTCAATTTGATACCTCACTCGACCCACTACCTCTAAAATAAAAAATCTTCATTCACCGGATGTTGATAATTATCTTCAAAATAATCTTTTTTTGAGGTTAGAGGCGTCCCTAATGGTCCAATCGGGTCGAGTGAGGTATCATTGTGAAGCATTTCACGTCAGCTTCAATATGATACCTCACTCGACCCACTACCTGAAAAATAAAATTTTGTTGACTTGACGTATGAAGATTTCCCATCCGAAGGACGGGTTTTACTTCACATTTTTTTGTTTTGTTTTGAAAAATTTTTTTTTGAAATGTACAAACTTTTACGTGAAGACAATATTCTTTATATATGTGTACTTCCTATTCCCCGCAGGAATTTATGCAATATCAATTCTTTCCGCAATGAACTTACAATTTTACTGGCAATGAAATTCTCCGTGTCAATTTGAGGTGGATATGAAAACGTACTGACTGACACGTGCAATGGCAACAATTCGCTACAGTGTAATGAAATGTGTTCATTTTTTAGGCGCCCGTGGTTTTATTAATATGCAAACACATATGCTTTTCTAATAGTTCATTGGCTGAACCGCGAGGCGGGAGAAAAAATATTAAACTATTTTCGTCTCGCGAGGCCAAATCCTCAGTGTGTGTGTGCGGCGAACGCAAGCCAACAACTCACCAGTTTTACCGGACAGGCAAATGAATTGCATGTTATTTTGACTCGATTCATACGCTCGACTCTTCAAAATGGACTTGAAGAAGACGTTATGCGGGAACTGAAATCAATTTCTTGAAACTTTTGTTAAACTAATTTCGTCTCGCGAGGCCAAATCCTCAGTGTGTGTGTGTGCGGCGAACGCAAACCAACAACTCACCAGTTTTACCGGACAGGCAAATGAATTGCATGTTATTTTGACTCGATTCATACGCTCGACTCTTCAAAATGGACTTGAAGGAGACGTTATGCGGGAACTGAAATCAATTTCTTGAAACTGAACGCAAACCAACAACTCACCAGTTTTACCGGACAGGCAAATGAATTGCATGTTATTTTGACTCGATTCATACGCTCGACTCTTCAAAATGGACTTGAAGGAGACGTTATGCGGGAACTGAAATCAATTTCTTGAAACGTTTGCTCACCGTGAGCAACAAGAGAGCTAACAGGCAATTGAGGCCGTTAGCTCAGCTGATATGTCGATGGAAATATCTGTGAATTTCGAAAAAAATGCGTGACAAGCCAAGAAAACAGAAAACCGCTGGGATGTGGACACCAAACCAGGGAACATCTATGTGCCGCTGACCAAAATCATTAGCTTCATAGTTTAGTGCGTAAAGGTGGAAATATCTGTGAATTTCGATTAGCATACAAATGCATGGTGTGTTATATCCCACCTAGGAAAAAAACAGCCCCCCAGATATGCATCAAACGTCCGGGAGTATGGGATATAGGTATACATCTGGACTAAACTTCTTTTATCAGGTAAGCTACACTTTAGTACTATACTTGCATGTCATAAAATGAGAGAGAGAGAGAGAGAGAGAGAGAGAGAGAGAGAGAGAGAGAGAACATTTCAATCTCATGATCTGCCAATTTTCGAGATGAAAATTTTTTCTTGACGAAATAGAAATGAACGCGAATCTATATTCTACAAAACATTTTTTCTTGACGAAATAGAAATGAACGCGAATCTATATTCTACAAAACACCAGAAAATATTAGCGTAGGTGAATTTTTTAGACTGTTTTGTGCTTTCATCGAAAGTGAAAACACATGTCGAAAAGTGTGTAGCAGTGTCGATATAAATCTTCAACCTAGATGTGAAAATAGATACCGGGCATAAATTAGAGAGAGCATTTCAGTACACCTCAAAAAATGAAACATGGACGGTATCCTTCATCTCGAGGGGTGCGCAAGTTCGATTCTTGCTTTCATTATGTGAGTATGTGTTGGACATGTGATCTTTAAATTTTATTATCACCAGACTAGCAGGGTAGGATGTGGGTTTCAGGAGTTCACCGGGTGTGACAATTTCTTTATAATGATTTGTGATAAAAGCGGGTAAAACCTAATGTCAAAATCTCCTTGAAGGTCACGGAGATGTCGATTTATTGCTGATCAGCTGATTTCCAGGACAGACAGACATTATTTCGGCTCTTTTCTCTTCGAAATTCTTGTAATTTGCTCAATACAAATAAATATTTAAATTGACTCTGAGTTTTCTGTTGGCATTATTTCAGCAATATTATGCACTAATGGGTTTTATCATTCTTTTCCATTCATGGAATTTTTACAGTTCCACAGTGTCACAAAACAACAATAATGCCATGATGTCACAATAAGACGTTACAAAGACAATTTCTGCTGTATACAATGGTATAAGGCACCTGTATACAATGGTATAAGGCACCTGTATACAATGGTATAAGGCACCTGTATACAATGGTAGAATGCCGATATTTCAACCCCACGCCCAGTCCATCAGATAGCCCTTTTCCTCACCTTCACTTTGATACCTCCTACGACTCCATTGGCCCATTAGGGACTCCCCTAGCTCCAAAACCGCTATTTCCATACCCTTCGGTAACCGCGCATGCGCAGAATGCCGATATTTCAACCCCACACCCAGCCCATCAGATGCCCCTTCACGAATGCTTCACATCGATACCTCACTCGACCCCATCGGTACACTAGGGGCTCCCCTAGCTCCAAAAAGGCTATTTTCATACCCTTCGGTCACCGCGCATGCGCAGAAGGCCGATATTTCAACCCCACACCCAGCCCATTAGATGCCCCTTCACCTAAGCTTCACTTTGATACCTCACTCGACCCAATCGGACCATTTTATCTAGGGACTACTTTTTCTCCGCGGAAGCTTTTTCCCGAGACCGAATCACCGCCAAAACCACGGCCAAACCGCATCACCGCGGATGAATACATTTTTTTTTTTTTTTGCCGGAACTTTTTTTTTCGTTGGCGGCCATCTTTTCCCACCTCCCACATGGCGGCCATCTTTTCCCACCTCCCACATGGCGGCCATCTTTTCCCACCTCCCACATGGCGGCCATCTTTTCCCACCTCCCACATGGCGGCCATCTTTTCCCACCTCCCACATGGCGGCCATCTTTTCCCACCTCCCACATCTTGCACTCACTGACCTCTGCTCCACGTTGCTCCACATCACGCATGCGCACATACCCTTTTTCCCAGGTTAATGACGTCACACGCATGCGCAGTGTGGAGCAATTACGCCAATTTACCCTTTGTATACTACTTTGGACTTTTACATAGAAACTGTTTCATGAGTTTACGATTGGAACTTAGATGAGAAGATGAATTAATACGTTTGATATTAGCATTCAAACTTGTGTTGTACAGAATGATCTGCCACCAAACTTTAAAAAAACACAACATTTCATAGCAATTTATGTATTTTACCATGACGAAATACTTGGAACCCTCATTTGATCAGACAAAGATGTAGAATAAAAAATAGACCGATAATATATGTCTGACACTCAGCTGATTCTAACAGTTCGGAACGGACATTGAGGCAATATATTCAACTATATCTCCTTTACAGTTCTGGATTGAATCTAAGTATTGAAAAATCTAAAGAATTATGTATTAAAACTGACTTTGGAATTCTCTGAAATGCCGGGGTTAAGCGGAAATAGGGACAAGTTAAAAAATTTATCAAAGAATTTAAGGAAGCTTTCTTCAGTTCTACTGCATATAAACGATACTGTTATGACTCGTGGGAAGTTTATTTGTTTAGAGCTGCTTGATTTTCGCATTAATCATATACATGTGAAATTTTGCAAGACTTAGCAGCAGCATATTCATAATATTAATATTCCAATGGATATTAATTGTGCGCTCCCGGCTCTTGCCAGACATATTTTTCCTCTTATGAACTAGGATTGTACTTTAGCAGAGATTATCATTTCAAGATCCGTTCCGATTCAATCACCAAACGTTATATATATACGTTCTCTTGGCATTGGATAATCCCTATTTAGGGAGGGAGGGAGGGAATTTGGCTTAATGTCACACTCAAGTTTGTTTCACTCATATGGTGACAGTCAGTTTGGTTGATGGAGGAAGCCGGAGTACCCGGAGAGAACCACCGCCCTTCGGCAAGTAACTGACAAACTTTCACACATGGACCAGCTAGGTTCGAACCCTTGCCGGTTCAGCTCCCTGTCAGGCCATGAAGGCTATATATCCAAATGTTTCTCTGGATGTGAAGAAAACGAATGTCCAAACGTGAAGTCATAGTTAGACCTATGTATGTCTATTAAGATGAGCAAGGCATTCTTTTACGTCAACTTTACGACAAAAGAGACGATTTCAATTTTGACATTGCCAACTGCCTTTCATGAACAGAAATATTCCAAACTGGCCTGCATATATGGCGTTTGAAAATCGCCCCTGGTAGTATTTGTGTATCATGTGTGAGGCGCGGCTATTCTGTGGAATTGGCTTTACTTATCAGTCGGCGTCGATATATAATTGTGTCCATGCGCTCTGGGGTGCAATTGTAAACATTCTCAAATATGTCTTACTGATTACCGAATGGCACCGCCATCGTCTACTACAGAGCTGTCACGTCCTCAACTTCATTATCGTTCTTTTGTTACAGTCTTTCATTGGCCCTATATCAAATGTAATTAACACTGCTTATACTTGTGTACTTCTATGTTGAATTTGTGGGAACGAAACGGATATGAGTCCACAATACGGGAATAACTCCATTGTGCGTGACGGTAAAAGCTGAAAAAAAATTTTCACTCCAAAGCCTGTCACATCAGATTTTTCTAGAAGTTTACATTATACAATTATGTGATTCGGCCGAGGTGAATATTGGTTTTCTCTGGTCCATAACACATCGTATTTACCGAATTGGAATCACATAATTGTTTTATTATATGAAACAATCAAAATACGTTTGAATTTGCATCGGCTGGATGAAATATATATGGGGAAAGATGATTATTCTGAACTTTTTCATTAGATATATCTCCCCATCACGCATGTTGGAACGAGACGTCAGCCGCACAACGAGTGTTCGAAATGACGTCATTCGCGCGACCGGCTTCGGCAGTGACGTCAACAAAAGTTATTTTCACCGGTCGGTGAATATAACATTCTGGCAGGTGAATATAGCTTTTTGTGAGATATCACATGACCACCAATGGACCAATCACACGGGATATTCGCCACCAGTCATACAGTTATGTGATTCCAATGAGGTGAATACGATGTGTTATGGACCAGAGAAAACCGATATTCACCGAGGCCGAAGGCCGAGGTGAAAAAATCGGTTTTCTCTGGTCCATAACTAATCGTATTTACCGAATTGGAATCACATAATTGTTTTATTATATGAAACAATCAAAATACGTTTGAATTTGCATTGGCTGGATGAAATATATATGGGGAAAGATGATTATTCTGAACTTTTTCATTAGATGTATCTCCCCATCAAGCATGTTGGAACGGGACGTCAGCCGCACAACGGGTGTTCGAAATGACGTCATTCGCGCGACCGGCTTCGGCAGTGACGTCAACAAAAGTTATATTCACCGGTCGGTGAATATAACATTCTGGCAGGTGAATATAGCTTTTTGTGAGATATCACATGACCACCAATGGACCAATCACACGGGATATTCGCCACCAGTCATATAATAAACTGAAATATCAACCTCGATAAAATTGCGATGCTCCGTTGTATAAATATGGAGATATGATTGATCAAATTGTGTTCCTCAACCTGATTTGGTATTTTTGAGGCCTTTACAGCGAGGGTTTTCTCTTGTAGCAAAAATATGACACCTCAAACCAAAATAATTTTGTCACACAATATATTAGGATGTTTGTTTATTGGAAAGAACCACGAATGTTTTTGGTTTGAGGTGTAATTTTTTTGCTGCAGGAGAAAAATCTTCGTGAAAATGTCTCAAAATACCAAAATAAGCCCTGTGGCACATTTTGATCAATCATATCTCCATTTTTATGCAATTGAACATCTCAATTTTTTTCTAAGGGGATATTCCAGTATGTAAACTTCAAGAAAAATCTGACATGGCAGGTTTGGAGTGAGAAAAAATCGGCTCTATTACCATCACACACATTACCTTTGTAACAATTCAATCTGATCACATGAGCATGTGAGTCAATATATAGAAAATAATTTTCTGATAACATTATATAATCTACTGTAATTGATTAGAGTGCAAACTTCTTGAATCTGGGAGATTACAGCTGTAATCAAGCTTTTCAATACCGTCTATTTGAAATCTGAAATACGTGAGATCATAGGGTAATGCATTTATTCATACATTGTATAATTAACCAAATGAAAAGCAATTCACGTCTTGTAGATGAAAAGCAAAGACAGCCTGTTCGGTTTTTCTGTGCTATGATGTAGTTATTTTTGGAATGTTTCGTGCAGACACATACGCTTTCTTCGGCTCCATTCATTCGATCGATATTTTTGTTTTGTGGGGAAAATTTCTGGGGAGATTTATTGATGGATGGAGAAATTGCTATGAATATACATGTAAACAGGAAATCATGGGTAAGTGGTCTTTTGTTACGAACTGTCACATCGAAAGGAATTGTATCCTATTAATACTCTCACGTTGGGACCGTTTCTTCTGTCCAACAGTCACATAGTTCATCAATTACCATCAGATGTCTTGATTCACTGTAAAGAAATCGGACGCCGACGTGTTCTGAGAGTGTTCAAGATTGAATACGCGTGTTTTAAAATTGTAAACACTTATGTTAGAGTTTAGAATGCTATTCTTCAAACTTTGAATGTGTTGAGATACCAGAAAAGTGAAAAAGGTATTTTGTTTCACATCAGATTATTATTTACTATATTTAGCATGTAGTTTTTGCGAAGAAAACACATAAATAAAAAATTCTAAAAATCTGACCGAGATTTTTTCCAAAAATGCCTTTTTGAACATGACGCGTCACTGTGACGTCATCATGGCAACCATCTTGGATCTTTTTACATTTTCCAGTCCCTTAGCTCAAGGGGAAAGAAAAATATGACCCCCCTGCCAATCCCTGGCCTTGCAACGCCAAATGGCAAAATTGTGAACCATTTAGAAGGGACAGCTGAATTTGATAATATTCTCTTTCTCGCAATTAAAATATACACATATTCCTGTCTTTAGCAGAGAAAACACCCGGATCATGTTCACGTGAAACGAGTGGCCGAATCGGTCTGCTATAGCCGAATCAGCATGTAAGTGTTCAGTAGCCTTTAACGGTATTCACACATGCTGTAACATTTGACGTCTATAGGTGATTCATGTTAAACTCAAACTAGATGTACTGTTCAGGGTAAACTTTTAAATGTCCCATTACTTACTTACTGCAGTCAGAACCTAATAATTATGGATACTTTTTCCCCGGTTAGTCTAATCTATACCAGGAGCAAATGAACAAGAATTTTGCATCCTTACATTATGCTAGATAGAATGCATTGGTCACTCCTCCCTGCTTATAACACATGATGTGAAGTCTATGCGCAGTAAGATTGGTATATGTCGTGTTCATTGATTGAAATTGTAGTTTAAGGGCCGTTTAAGGGTTGAAGGGATTTCGCAGCCCATCATCTCAAATGTTTATTTTAATTTCACGTTACATTTCTTAGTTCATTTAACATGTTTACAAGCACTGTATTTTAAAATAAATAAATTAATTAATTAATTAATAAACAACAAGGAGAGAGCGGAGGGATATATGAATAGAGGAAAAGAACTGATTGTGTACAAGTTAGTCGGTCTGTTTTTTGATTAGGTTATACTGGTAAATGTGTGTTCATTAAACATTGTAGTCGAATGGGTGATTCCCTTGTCTTTGTACCCATTCATATACACACCAAGCCGTCCAGAAAAACTGGGAGAACCATAGGCGGGTTCTTTCAGAAATCTGTTCCTGTGACAGTGCTTGGAGTGTGTACCGATGTACAGGATGACAGGCTGCGTCCTATATTGCTTGAAAGTGAAATGATCATATCGTGTTCGCGCAGATTCGAAACGAAAATTGAGTGTTGCATCACGGGAGATGAGCTGATGCTGGAATTTGATTAGTCAGCCTATGAAACGTACCTAATTATTCACACCCATGATCCCTCGCGGGGTGCCTTTGCATTGGGTCTTTTGTGTGTAGGGAGCCAGTGTCGTATAGCTAGTCTAATCTAACGATTCACAAAGCTGGTTCATTCGCTTCTGTCCATACCTATGACGGAAAGGACCTTGTATCTGTAGATGGGTAAATGGCCCGAGGTCAGGTGTACCAAAAAGTATCAGAATAAAATACAAATTGTTCAGTTGGCACGAAGTAGAATATTATATTGTATACACAGAAAAATTTCAACGCACTGAGTCTCATGCATGATTCTCAAGTAACAGGGACGTAAAGTAGTACTTTTGTGCAAAATAGTTGATTCTGAGGTGAAAACAATTGTTCTCCGTAAACACATGAAGATAAAAGATAACCTGAACCAGATTTGGTCTACGACTACATATTGGAACAACGAGTATGCGGTATCAAGCTGGTTCTGGATATCGTTTATCTTCATATGTTTATAGAAAGAAATATGAGGTGTTCGCCTCATAATTGGCGAGTTTGCACCAAAGCACTACTTCGCGGCCCTGTTATTCGAGAATGACTAGAGTCAGTGCCTTGAGACTTTTCTGAGTATACAATATCATATTGTACTTCAAGCCAACTGAACAATTTCTTGTATATGTAATATTTTATTTTTGGCACTTCTATCGCACCTGTTCTGGGGTCATTTACCCATCTAAACATACGTGGTCCTTTCAGATAAGCATGGTCATCAGATCGGATATTCAGTATTCAACCGTGGTCTACAACAGAATCTTCGCGTCAAAAATCGAAATACCTTATTGTTAGGTAAATATCAGCGCAAATCCATATTTTGTCTATTTTTTGTAGGAAAAGTTATGTTACTGTTTTTGTGTTGAAATGTTGACATTAACTATTTGACTAATAAAACATGTACTATAGCATAATCTTACGATCTTTTCCTAGCATATAGCGCTCATAATATATGAAGGATGTACCTGATATGGATAGTATATATGTACTCGAGAATTATACATGTACATTAGAAAAATGATTTATTAAAGAAAAATACGTGTACTTCCTATTTTATGACGCCACCGTGACGTTGTTCGAATACCCAATTCATAGTTTTGATGGAGGGACCTAACTATAGAGCCGAGATGGATAAACCTTAAGGCCGGCCAGACGATAGTCCTGGCTGCATTGGGACATTACTTTATTGAGTGGTCAAAGCGAGAAAAAATTTAACCTACAGTACTCGCTGATTGGCTGGACCTCACGAAGAGCAATGTTGTTGAAACAATCCGCCATATTGACAGAAGAACCCTTCCTCCAGCAAAACAATTACTGAGAAGCCTCAATTCGCAAGAAGTTCTAGAAATTCACCTGAGAAGAACTACTATAGTCCCAGTAGGCAAAGCTCCAATTAATATAATATTCATATGTGAATATTACTGTTCACAGGAGCTGGTTAACAAATTGAGCACCAGTTCACCTTCAACGAATACGTCAACTTAATCTCAAACTGCATTTTCTTTGGAAGATTCAATCAACAAACAAAAAGTGTTTCTCAGGCAAAGAGGCATTTCTCTTTCAACTACCCATTAATATATATCGAAGGTGTACTGGATTCCCAAAATACATAAATACCATACAACGTTAGATTCATATCTGCTTCTAGAATCTGCACCATCAAGCTTCTTTCAGCCCTGTTGATGAGCTTCATTCAGGAGGTGGAAGCATTTTGGAGAAGGTATTGCGCCCCTATTTCTAAAAACTTTGCCGTTAAATGTATGTGCTATTGAAATAAAAACGTCTAGTCCGTCATTCAACCGTCGACCATTAAACAATTTCCGCTCCACAATCCAACGACCTTATTCAAATAAGAGCATTAGCTACAAATTGAAAAAATAAATCATAGTATACATAAAAATAAGCTAGTTTCCTACAAGAGAGAAGCATGATATTCCAAAAATATCAAATCTGAATGGCTGTTCAGTATACTTAATCCTTATGATTTTCGTTAAGGTCGTTATCTAGAGTAAGATGTATGTCACTCACGCTTTGATGGGGTCTATTCATATGAACACGTAATGCCATAGATATTGCACGCTATCATTTTGCTATCATTGCTATGCATGCGATATGTATCGCCGAATTTGAGAAACTTTGAGTGGAGGCGCTTGGTGGTATAGCCCTGTTTTGTAACTTTCTGCAATAATGTTTTATGATGTTGATTAATATCGTCACATTTAACACAGGATCCAGCACATGCTACAATAGGCGAGATATGTATACGCCATACGCAGATCCCACTAGGATATTACTGTCCAGAAAGGGATAGTTTACGATATCGATATTGCAATCATCTCTTTTGACGTGGAGAAATGGCTGTAAATCCCCTAGTTATCATGAACACCATATTGTTCATATGAATACCATGAAGCGTGACTGAGATACATCATACTCTAGATAACGTCTATAGAAAACATATGATTAAGAATATTGATCAGCGATACGGATTTGATATTTCTGAAGCATCATAATGTCTTGCCGGCATTATTGAAAACCGTTGACTGCTACTCTCTTGCAGGAAAGAGTAATTCTGTTATTTGAATTGGTTTTTCGAATCATGGACGCGGAAATAATTTAATGGAAGATGGATGAGTTTTGAATGAAGGACTAGCCGCTTGCAATTTATATGAACAATCACAATTAGTACGTGGCTAATCTCGCATCATACCGTAGAAAACGAGAAGGAAATTCATGAACCTTTGGCAAGCTGCATTGTATGATCGCTTGGAATGTGATATTGGTATGGTACTGATATGCCTGTAATGTCTTTTTATTATATACTTGGAAATTATGTATCGATGGCGACGGACTACTGCATATAGACTGTACTTCTCTCGCATCAAACTACAATAAATTACAATAACTCAAATACAACACACTCAGTAACAACGGAGTCACATATTGTGCGCTCCTTGTGAAATTATTTAAGGAATGGGTGGACAAGTCTACTGTGTCACCACCAACGACAATCCGTCGGACGAAAAATGCCATTATGACTTGGGTAGAACATTAGGCCCAAGTGGACAGCTACAGTGAAGGCGTGACCGGGATACAAATCATCACAGTGATCACTTTTGGTTCTTGTGATGTTTTAAGAAATATGCAGTCAGTATATTTGTCTGTGGGGTCATATGGTTTCTTGTCAGTACCCCGGCATCGTTTTCCACCACCCTTTTAATGTTACGTTTAATCGTTATTTTTCCTATGTTACTACTGAAACTCTAATTACTCGATGCCATAGAACAAATGCAATTCATGTCGATCTGTTGAGCAATCATTAGAACAAACAGCTCAGGAACACAAGATTTTGATTGATAACCACCTGACATCAATATATATTCTGTCTATTTCTCATGAACAGGAATTGAACCTCTTTGAATTTTCAAAGCCTCTTCATATAATCCCACAAAATGCTTTATTGACCAGCGACATATCTCTTCAATTGCAAGAAGTTTTTCTCATCTTAATGTACATATTTGTCAATGTCAAACTTTCTAACGTCATAGCTTATCATTTTAAGCTCAATGTGAGTACCGATGTGACATCTCAAATGACCCTGGATAACGTTCTGTGCAGAGTTGATATGGCCGCCATAAATGGTCATCTGAAGCTCATATATTCGATAACTTAGGGCGCGGCGTTACCCATGACAAGATATTTTTAGCTTAGAGACATAATTTTCCGCGGATTACTTATTGGGTACATTCGAAATGGTGGTCATGGGTCAACTGAAACTTGTTCGCAACATGATAAGAATGTATAAGTTTGTTTAGTGCGTATTTGTTTAATTCACTCCTTCCGCGTCAGCTTATTTTTTTAGTGTATGTTCGTTTGATTTCTTACGTTGCTAAGCCGGAAAGAACGTTAATCGATAACCTGAACAATGTATACTGTACAAATACTAACAAGTGACGCCTACACGCGTTAACAATATATTTAGATCTTGTGGTTATACGCAATTGTTACATATTTCTTCATGTTCGAACCATATTAAGCATAATATTTCGACAATGAACACCCAGTACAAAAATTAGACCATTCATGCGAAATAAAATATCCCTCTTAAAGTGTATTAGGACCTGCATATGCGGTGTCGATGTCCACCTACAATGTATGCCTTGGTTTTATTATTGAATATGTAAATAACTATAAGACAAATTGCGCTACGTCTTCAAATAGATCCCAGGGTTATGATCCATACATACTTTGATAAGACCTTCTGAACAGCTGTCACCCCATTCTCTGTTGAATCAGTGAAAATATCGGGCAAGTAGATGAACTGTATTCAAGATTATTACAATCATGCCTTCGGTAGTGTCAACATGGACAAAAGTTCCTCATAAATATTGGAATTTAAAGCTACTTCAAACCTCTTGTGGCTCGATGGTAGTACAAATGAAGCTGTTCTATCAATGTTGACAAGGGTGTGTTTGCTAAGTTCCTTTTTTCTACCCGTGGTCATCTACCAATTGTCAATGAAACACAGAAAGGGATATATAGCTAGCATAATGGGATTCTATTTCTTCTCGGTTAACAAATATAATACGATTGTCAAAGGAGTATCGAACAAAATATACTGTGTTACCATTGATTGGTGACATGGAATAATATTGATTTACGACAATTTTGCTTCTCTATGACTCTTTAAATCAATGCGGAATTGTAGTCTGCTAACTGGATAAACCGCCATACATGACTGCAGTGGGCTTATATGCTGTCACAACACCTTGGGTAACCATCGGTGTACGTACAATGGTCATGGCGAATGCAACAAGTCTGGCGTACGGTAGATATGGGTTTGTGGAGGACAGAGCCGAATTGGCTATCCCACTGATACTCATTCTAACTCTGGCGTCCGTGGTTGGCACGTTTGGCAATCTCATGGTGCTAATTGTCTTGGTCAAGAATCGGTCCATGCGGACAATGGAGGCTGGGTTCATCGGCAACCTGGCCATCGCAGACCTGTTCGTCACCACCGTGGCTGACCCGATGAGTATCGTTGGTAAGTGTTTATCTGTTCGTAGTTTTGTTCTGATCTACAATATTTAGCTATCACTTTTTTATGTAGCTTCTAAATTATTTGGAGTAAAACAAAGAACAATCTTCGACGGCATCAATGTGCTGTTCAATCTGACTGCATATTTAAATCCTTT
>JAVTVY010040983.1:0-18989 GCA_036873755.1 Hanleya hanleyi | reverse complement strand
TTTACTTCGTAAGGCGAGATAAAAACACAAAAATGGTTTCCTTCAAGACAATCTTGTCAATGGTTTTCAATGATGTCAGCAAGACATGATGATGTTCTTCACATATAATCTTAATCATTGAGCACTTATTCTATATCCAAATGTCATTTTCCAGAGTTTAGCTTTGATTGTGACTATTCGTTTCAATGCCATGGAGATGTAAAACACATGATATTAAAATGACTCCCTCCGGGTAAGTGGAATTAGACACAAGTTATGGAATGTAGTGCGAGAGATTTTGCACGCTACGATCGTATTTGCCGTTAGTGTACGGTATTTAGCAGAGAATTAGAACGGAGACGGTTGGTGGTATAGCCCTGTTTGTCAAGTTTTTGCAAAAATATTCTGTGGCGTTGATTTAAAGTTGTCACAAACACAAACAAGATATGTAGGTTCTTCTGAAATAAAGTAGCCACAGGTGACGAAGTCGTTTGTCCTCAGCACGAATCTTGGGTTTCATCAATCCTTGGATTCCCAGTTCTCACTATATCAGTATCCATTTTGGCACACTGTCAAGCTGCCTTGTGAAAATATTTGCACATGAAATCGTAGTAAGATTTCAGCATATGCAGCTACATGTATAAGCACCGGTACACCATCCATACATGTACCATCAGCAGGAGAGGCAGGTTACATGTAAGTCACTCCAAATGTCTTCCTTGGATCAACTATTTGAAACTGGTGGGAATTGAGGTTTCCTCGATGATAGAATCGCTGATGGTGTTTGCAAACGGTTTGAAGCAAGCCTCTGGTGTGTACTCGATGACATGATATATTTTGTTTAACTTCCAGTCCATGATCTATACATTGAGTAGCAGTGCTCCACATAAGACTTTTTTCAATGAATCAGGCCATCATGATGTGGTCTAGCTTCTGCCTGTAGGCTTCCAACAGTCATTCTCGTGATTCAGCTCGGTGTTTTTGACAAGGGGCAGGGTCTCCTCCAAGTGCTGCTCAAGAACATGAACTTCACATTCGATATACTCGAACAGCCATATTTGGCCTGGTAGGATCGCTCCATCACTCAGGGAATGGTCGTTTTGCAAGAGGTCCAGCTTTCACACCGTTTCTAACCGTGTTGCTCAAATTCACGGTGAAACTTGACATTCAGAATTTGACCGAATTTGACATGCATACCTCAAGAATTCCAGATACACCCAATTCTTGTATGTCTCAGTTTGAAATTCTTCCGGTGTGTTCATACGGCATTCGATATAGTGGAATTTTACTCCCTCCCTATGATTCAAGGCATAATCATGAAAGTGAAAGTAACAGCATTGAAATTGTAACGGATTTACCAAAACATGTCGAAGAGTATCACGCAACAATTTTTTTCTCAAAATAACACCTGCATGATTGCACAATACATAGATGATTAAACTACACATGTGCGATTGTGCAATAAAAAGACGAGAAACCACTGCACAGTACAGAAGGGTTTTTTTCCAAAACACAAAATTTTTACTAGGAGTTTTCCAAAACATTATGCGCACATCATCATTACACTCAGCCGATTTCTACGTTCTCACTTCAAACTATTTTTGGTATATTAGCCCACCAGTTGTCTTTTAAGAACCGATATATCAAGAGTGAATGTAAAAGTTGGCTTGGTGTAATGAAGATGGATTGCAAAACGCAGAGATGTTTTTCTCCACACGTCCCAACCTATCCTTTATCTAGCTCTGTTATTGCCTACTCCCACACATGCACATACGTGTCCCAATATGCCAATACTTTCTTACTGGTTAGGGTTTTACAGTGGTCAAGGGATACGTCGATCATACTGTTGGAGAAGTTGCTTGAATTTGGGGTTCTCCAACTTTGAAAATTGTATCGAGCTGGACATGGTAATACCCAAAGGATTTGATGTACGCATGATTCTCATCCATCTTATTTTGAAGTTATTCCGGGGCTATCCCATGGCGTTCATTGTAATGAACGATTTCAGCCAAACACCCCCACCCCGCTGATTCATGGCACAGTGATGACAATGGAAGAAGCAGCCTTAAATCTGGAACTGAAGCATATTTCCCTGAAAATGTCCAAAGATTTTATGTCCAGCTCTTTGCAGAAAGCGAACAAACCAATATGACGGAAAAGGAAATATTTTATTACAGACAAACAAAGAAAAGTGTTGTACAGCCAATCCAGTATTGCCACCATACTTCAACATCCTGGCGAAGTCTTGCTTCCAGGCCTACATTATTAGTTCATTACATTATACTTCTTTGCTCATTACAACAAAAAAGCAGTCCATAGTGGAGGATCAGAAGTTGCCATCACCAAATATAAGATCAAGCGCCCCCTGGATGTCACCACCTGAGGCCAGAAGAGCTCTCTGGGCCACGTCCTCATCTGTGATTCCCATATCTCTCAGCTGCTGTAACTGGGCCTGAAAGAGAGAGAGAGAATGAAAAGTTAATCACTCCTGATATCAATGTTTACCCATATACTGCAGTCTAGACTTGGTGTACTTGGGCAACATATTTGCAGCCCGAGTCATGTAGGGTACATGTACAGGGGTGAAGACAAAAATATGAAAAAAATGGGCTCAAAACCCCTCGGTTGTTGGGATTCAGATTTATGTATTTAGATTGATAAAGAAGTTTGGTCATAATATTTTTACTGATATATATATATGTGTAGGCCAACTGCAAAACGCTGTTTGAAAACTGGGCCAAATTACAAGCATCTAGTCTGTCATTCAATATTCAGTCATCGTCCATTAAAGGAGAAGAAAACATATGACTAATGTATACACTCAACGAAAGATCTATTTCCCCCGTATCCAAAAATGTAAGCAAATATTTTTTGCAATTTTTTACCGCTGATCTATTCATATCGAAACATCAAAACTGGACAGATTCATAAGTGCCGCCATTACAAGGGCTTGCGTCTATTTTAACCAATCAGAAATGCCGAAAACATATTGTGCACATCGCTTCGTGACGTCAGCTGGGCTCATGCTCACTTTCGCCCTGTACGTTAAAGTAAGAGAAACTCTTGGGACTACAGGTTTATATTCTGTATACCGTTATAATTTGATAGTGGTAGTGTGCCAATATTCCGCAAATACACGGGCATCATGCCGCAGTGTGTGGCGTTTGGCTGTTCTAACAAAACTGAGAATAAAAACCCTCCAAAGACCGTGACATTTCATCAGATGTACTGAAACAGTGGGTGCACAACGTCGGTCGGCAGGATTTTACTCCAAACTCATCAGAGAAGAACTTTTAACACTATTTCAGTCATATCACGACGTTCGGTTCCTATTCCTGTCAAATTGTAATCATTCCAATGTAAGAAAGGCTTGGTTTGTAAAATATCTCCATGCAATGTCATTATATTTTCACCTTCCCTGCTAGAAAGCGGCGAGGCCCGGGTGACGTCACACGCTTAGTCTATCCGAGCCTAAATGGCGGCACGCTTGAGAGACAACGATGCGCAGGTTGAACGCCGATTTAATCGAGTAGAAAAAATCGCTAAAAATATTTGCTTACATTTTTGGATACGGGGGAGATAGACCGTTCATTCAGGGTATACAATAGTCATATGTTTTCTTCTCCTTTAAAGAATTTCCGTGTCCATAATCCAAAGATCTAATACGTATAATAGATTTAGCATCAAATTAAAAGAATAAATCATAAAACTAGGCTAGTTTCCTGCAAGAGAGAATCGGTCAACAGTTTTCAATGATGCCAGCAAGACATCATGATATTCCAAAATGAAAGCTCGTGTGAAACACGAGCGAAGAGCATTTCCCCAGATAATTTTGTAACACATAATTTGGTACTCACAGGGCTTTAGATCTCCCCAATTTGGGCACACACCCTATTAGGGGTGGCAATTTTTTTAGGATGGGACAGAGGGTGGGGTACATACCCCTGGAGGATGAGCAATCAGGAATCATCCCTGGTAAAAGTGCCTCTGAGAAGGGATTTCTTCACCAATGGGTAAAACCCAGTGTGAGGCAACACTAACTATATTTTGCGTTTCATGGGCCAACCGACATTAAAAAATTGAATAAAAATAAAATTTAAAATTTCCTACGAAAGTTTGAACATAAAGATTTTCACCCCCTTTTTATTCCTGATTGTATGAATTAGGCTGTTGTATTCTATCTGAAACAATGCCAGCAAATAAAAATGCCAAACAACAAAAAATAACATGAGGCTGCACCTAAAAGGTGCTTTGACCCCTCAGCACAATATGTCCAGCGAATAACAGGTTGACATAAAAATCTGCTGAATTCTGTCAAATTTATTAATATGTCCAGCGAATAACAGGTTGACATAAAAATCTGCTGAATTCTGTCAAATTTATTTACCCACATATGTATTAATGTTGATTCAAGAGAATACTCAACGATTAGTATTTGCTAGTACCGGCTTCAGTCATCAATCCTGTGAAGGGATATCGATCCAAGACTGTGTGGATCGATACCTCAAGAAAAGTTAGTAAAGATCTGGTGAATAGTTCTTCATAGATGAAGATCTATTCCAGGGAAGAGTCGAGTGTGTGTGTGTAGTACTCAACATTATTTCAGTCATATGCCGGAGGTGCTAGAATTTGTTAGGCGACGAAACCAGGCAAAGCCCGGAGGAAACCCTCGACCATCTATTGGTTCCTGGCGGACAATCACACTTATGGCTTGAGAAAAAGTTGGAGCAGAGCTAGGAATGAAACCGACGACCAGAGAGGTGAGCAAAGCTCGCGAACCACGTGGTAACGGAGGCCCCAAGAAAGAATCTGAGCTATATGTCAATGGTAAGTAAGGTTAATTCCGAACAAGAATAGAGGATGACATCTTACTGTATTATTGTTTTGGGTGAACAGCCATCCACACAGCTTTATGGTATGAGTAGTACGTCTCATGAACACCAGTTTTTATTTCTGAAGGCTGAAAGTTGGTGAAAATCTGATCTACAGTTGTCCGTAGGTCTGTTGTTGGAGAATTAATGGCTGAATGAAGGCCATGTTGTTGGAAGAAAAGATTAACCATGGCGATTTGGGTGGAGTTGGAGAAGTCAATGTTAAAATCACCCAGTACAACAATCTTATCACCAGCAGCACTGTTTAATGGTCCAGAAATGGCTTCTAGGAGACGGGCATTAGGTAGTGTTGGGGGTTTGTAAACAGCTATCATTTTAACTGGAGTACCATCTGTTAGATATGATGAGCAAGTGAGTACTTCTGTGCCTCCACTGTTGTTAATGATTGGGGTCTCAGAAAGTCTGGATGGTTTATAATAGGGGATATTAAACACCTTTACTAAGGCTGTATCAGTTAAGTAGTAAATAGTAATCCAGGGTCGTAATAAACTGGAATAACACGAAATAAACATAATAGTGCACATCTGTCCATAACTCTGTAAAGAAATGACGTAACACGAAATAAACATGACGGTGCACATCTCTGGGTTACTAGGGATATTCACTGTGAGTATCAGAGCTGTCAGTCAAATTGTAACTGAGATCTAGCCCGGACAAAAGTTAGTGACGGAAAATTTCAAAGGGCCATAACTCTGTACAGAAATGACGTAACACGAAATAAACATGACAGTGCACATGTCTGGGATACTAGGGATATTCACTGTGAGTATCAGAGCTGTCAGTCAAATAGTAACTGAGATCTGGCCCGGACAAAAGTTAGTGACGGAAAATTTCGAAGGGTCATAACTCTGTTAAGAAATGACGTAACAAGAAATAAACATGACAGTGCACATGTCTGGGATACTAGGGATATTCACTGTGAGTATCAGAGCTGTCAGTCAAATAGTAACTGAGATCTAGCCCGGACAAAAGTTAGTGACGAAAAATTTCAAAGGGCCATAACTCTGTAAAGAAATGACGTAACACGAAATAAACATGACAGTGCACATGTCTGGGATACTAGGGATATTCACTGTGAGTATCAGAGCTGTCGGTCAAATAGTAACTGAGATCTAGCCCGGACAAAAGTTAGTGACGCAAAATTTCAAAGGGCCATAACTCTGTAAAGAAATGACGTAACGCGAAATAAACATGACAGTGCACATCTCTGGGATACTAGGGATATTCACTGTGAGTATCAGAGCTGTCAGTCAAATAGTAACTGAGATCTAGCCCGGACAAAAGTTAGTGACGCGAAATTTCAAAGGGCCATAACTCTGTAAAGAAATGACGTAACACGGAATAAACATGACAGTGCACATCTCTGGGATACTAGGGATATTCACTGTGAGTATCAGAACTGTCAGTCAAATAGTAACTGAGATCTAGCCCGGACAAAAAATTGTTGACAGCCGGCCGGCCGGCCGTCCGTCCGTCCGGCCGACCAGACGTACATGCCGATTGCAAGACCCCGCAGCCCGAGGGGTGCAGCCTGAGGGGTAAAAACCTTTCACTATGATATTTTTATTGTAAGTCAGCGAATTGTTGTTGTTGTAAAATGCTGCTAATACTACTTAGGCAATAACGACATTCAATGTAAATCAGGAATCTTCACTGGCTGTGTGATCTATCACTCTGTCATGGTACCCATGATATTTCGACAGTGATGCAGTACATGTATGTCAGAGGGTGTTTCAACAGCTCAGCCGAACAGCATGGTTTAAGTTACTGTTGAAGCATGAGGCTGTTGGAACACATGCAAAATTCGCTAGATTGTTCTGGAAGACAAACACAGCCACAACAAAATGATGACAATGTGTAGATTTGAAGTGTATGTTTGCAATTAACATGTGACGTAACATACAGTTTTTGACCTTGAGAAAATAGGTCAACATCAGCCATATTCATAGACTTCAGGTCCATCATCAGTTGCATATGTGGTATCAATTTAGAATGCCTAGCTATATTTCATGTTATATCATAATATACAGTATATAACTTTGAGAAAAATAAGTTCAGTCAACTGGGACAGGCTTCTAGTCAGTCACCAATTGCACAAGTATTATGAATTTGGAGAGTCTATCTTCACTCCTTTAAAAATTATTGCTAATGCTAAATTTGACCTAGATAAAACAGTTGAAGGTCAGTCAATTTCATTAAGCTTCTGATCCATCACCAGCTGCATATGTGGTATGACAAGAAAGATGGGCAGACAGAGAGACAGACAAACAGACAGACAGAGACAGATGAAATGGAAAATTCAGTTCATTTTGGGGCATCATTACATAAATTCAAGTTTTAAATATTTTGTAGAAATGCACCAGAACACACCATTCTACTTCAGTAAATAAGAAGAAAAGCAACTCCGAGTAGGGATGACAATTTCATTCTGTATATTTCGCTATTAGTTATAGCATCTTCAGCAGTGAACGAAGTTACAAACAGCTCCATACGCACAGTATATATACAATTACAACACATATAAGGGAAGTGGGAAGAGGTGCCGACATACTGACAGAGCCACATGACTTCACAGTATAGTCTTGCGGTTAACCTATTCTAAAGCACATACCAAGAATCTAACGATTCGTGATATGTGTTGTATCTCAGGTACGCTTTTATTGTACCTGTTCATGTGGCAACTTGGATATGACCACACAGCCCCTAGCACCGGCATAAGCGGTATTAGATACAAATCTAGAGAGCTATGATGGAAATGCTCTGACAACCCATATATTGGTAATTGGTGAGCTGTTTTGCTGTGATAACTCGTACACTGGGTATTGGTGAGCTGTATCGTCGTCAGATGAAAATGACGGTATTTAACATAAAAGACTAGTCTGTAAGGCCCGATGTCGACCCAGCATCAACTTCCCACAAATGCCACATATATCAAAGACCAAAAGGTCTGTACAGGGGGCGGGCCTCGGGGACGAAACGTCCACCAGCAGAATCTCGCCATATACAGGTAACAATTACAACACATATAAGGGAAGTGGGAAGAGGTACCGACATACTGACAGAGCCACATGACTTCACAGTATAGTCTTGCGGTTAACCTATTCTAAAGCACATACCAAGAATCTAACGATTCGTGATATGTGTTGTATCTCAGGTACGCTTTTATTGTACCTGTTCATGTGGCAACTTGGATGATATGACCACACGGCCCCTAGCACCGGCATAAGCGGTATTAGATACAAATCTAGAGAGCTATGATGGAAATGCTCTGACAATTCGTATATTGGTAATTGGTGAGCTGTTTCGCTGTGACAACTCGTACACTGGGTATTGGTGAGCTGTATCGTCGTCAGATGAAAATGACGGTATTTAACACAAAAGACTAGTCTGTAAGGCCCGATGTCGACCCAGCATCAACTTCCCACAAATGCCAACATATATCAAAGACCAAAAGGTCTGTACAGGGGGCGGGCCTCGGCGACGAAACGTCCACCAGCAGAATCTCGCCATATACAGGTAACAATTACAACACATATAAGGGAAGTGGGAAGAGGTGCCGCCATACTGACAGAGCCACATGACTTCACAGTATAGTCTTGCGGTTAACCTATTCTAAAGCACATACCAAGAATCTAATGATTCGTGATATGTGTTGTATCTCAGATACGCTTTTATTGTACCAGTTCATGTGGCAACTTGGATGATATGACCACACGGCCCCTAGCACCGGCATAAGCGGTATTAGATACAAATCTAGAGAGCTATGATGGAAATGCTATGACAACTCGTATATTGATAATTGGTGAGCTGTTTCGCTGTGACAACTCGTACACTGGGTATTGGTGAGCTGTATCGTCGTCAGATGAAAATGACGGTATTTAACACAAAAGACTAGTCTGTGAGGCCCGATGTCGACCCAGCATCAACTTCCCACAAATGCCACATATATCAAAGACCAAAAGGTCTGTACAGGGGGCGGGCCTCGGCGGCGAAACGTCCACCAGCAGAATCTCGCCATATACAGGTAACAATTACAACACATATAAGGCATAATTTAATCTTAGCCAATACGCATTTATGAATAGGTAAGCCATTAAATTATGTCAGTCAGGTTGGACCGATATGAAAATGAGTGTAATTTTCAGAAATTGTTAAATGTTAAGCGATAACCTGACAGTGATCTACAAATGGTGTGATTCAGGTGATACAATACACACTCTACAAATGTTGTAACTCGCATGGGAATATACAATTATGAAACATGCGAGTTACAACATTTGTAGGTTTCCATAAATTCTGACGTGGATTGCTAAGAAAATTATACCTTTTTTATCTTAAAATGAGTCCTTATCCAAACTTCATGACATGTAGAAATATTCAATGTAGGTACATACCCACTATATCACCATACTTTATTCATTTGTGTACAGTTTACTTAGTTCTTGCCAAATAAGCAGATTATGTATTGTTTTCATCAATTAGAGTGTGTATTGTATCACCTGAATCACATCATTTGTAGATCGCTGTCAGGTTATTGCTTAATTTCTGAAATTGACACCATTTTAATATCCGTCCAACCTGACTGACATAATTTACTGGCATACCTATTCATAAATGTGTATTGGCTAAGATCACATTATGCCTTGTATATAAAAAACATATATACTGTGCATATGGATCT
The DNA here is from genome assembly GCA_036873755.1 of Hanleya hanleyi. NCBI lineage: Eukaryota > Metazoa > Mollusca > Polyplacophora > Lepidopleurida > Hanleyidae > Hanleya > Hanleya hanleyi. Next base: position 9,437 of record JAVTVY010040983.1, on the reverse strand, counting down.
GCTGGTGGACGTTTTGTCCCCGAGGCCCGCCCCCTGTATAGACCTTTAGGTCTTTGATATATGTTGGCATTTGTGCGAAGTTGATGCTGGGTCGACATCGGGCCTTACAGACTAGTTTTTTGTGTTAAATGCCGTCATTTTCATCTGACGATGATACAGCTCACCAATCCCCAGTGTACGAGTTGTCACAGCGAAACAGCTCACCAATTACCAATATACGAGTTGTCAGAGCATTTCCATCATAGCTCTCTAGATTTGTATCTAATACCACTTATGCCGGTGCTAGGGGACGTGTGGTCATATCATCCAAGTTGCCACATGAACAGGTGCAATAAAAGCGTACCTGAGATACAACACATATCACGAATCGTTTGATTCTCGGTATGTGCTTTAGAATAGGTTAACCTGAAGACTGCTGTGAAGTCATGTGGCTCTGCCAGTATGTCGGCACCTCTTCCCACTTCCCTTATATGTGTTGTAATTGTAACTTTACTCACTGTTGAAGATGCTAACTGATAGCGAAATATACGGAATGAAATTGTCATCCCTACTCGGAGTTGCTTTTCTTCTCTATTATTGGAAAATCATCAGTGGTTCCAATGGATTACTTCAATTAGCTATACATGTAAAAATTTCCCAAGTGGGATGTGCAATATAGCAGGTATGTAGAAGTTCCACTTCAAACATTTTTCTACTTTTTCAGTTCAAAAAATAATTATCAACATTTCCTGTCAAAATGCAATGGTATGAGCCATTTCACATCTCGAGTTTCAAATGAATTCTGGGGACCTCCACATAAAACAAACAAAAATGAGCATTAACTGAGTACTAATTTGTGATTTTATTCATTGAAAATTGGCAAGAATGCATCCCCAGGGCTTCACAGCCACTGGAGACTAAAGAAATGTAATTGGTAACGGGATCAAATTATTACATCAGTAATGGAGAGAGAAACAGCACTGAGTGTTTACTTTGTTGACACAAGCAGTCTACTAGTCCACTTACATAAAGTGCATTATGTAATAAGTCAACCATTACAATATGAGGCCTGAAAGGTGAAGCGGATTATCAGTGTTACAGTATGTCTATTTGACCAAAATGGCCTGACTTCAAGCCCACTTGAATCCTTGCAATTCTCTATACTGACCACACTGATGGCAAGTAGCATATTTTCTGACTGCATTTTAGTTATGTGTGTATTAGCAGGGGTTGATGTAGCCTAGATTTAGATATATTTAGATTATGCCAGCGCTAACAGCACCAATGCCCTTTCAATCCATTTTCGAACCATAATGTTAATAATGGTTAGTAATTGTAAAAAAGAATGTATAATGAGATATAAATCAAGCATTAGGTTGATGGTGTTGCAAAATCCGTATGAGAGGTGGCCCTTTAATTTCAATCAAAAAAAACAAAAAACTTTCAGTCCTTTGAAATCCTTTGTCTGTCTGACAATAAAAAACTTCATGAACTTATGAAATGCCAATAAATTGTTCTATATAAGTTTACTGTCTATAGTACCACCCAATGATGAACAATATCACAAAACTACATGATGATGCAAAATCCTCAGATGTGGCCTGGGGAATGTAGATATTGGACTCAAATCATGAGAATTTCAAATCTTTAAAAAAAATGGCCATTTGGCTTACAAGGGATGTGAATTATAACACTGGGAATGTTACATTCATGTTCAGCAAAATAGAATTACTTTTCCCTGATTAAGAAGCAAATTTCCATTTTAGTGAAAACAAAATCTTATTTAGAGATGCAAAAATGTGTCTCCATGATTTGCCAACACCACCAAAATCTTGTCAGTCCTTTGCCTATCTTGCAAGATCATTATACGCAAATTTAATGGAAATCAAACACGTTTTTCAGAAGATATGTTTCACATGTTTACCTGCATTCATGTCTATAGCGCCACCTAGTGACGACCAAATGCCACGAAAAACAAGCGGGTGAAATCTAAAGCCCTAGGGAGATAAGAGTTCAATGGAAAAAAAATTAATCGTGATAATGGTTATGGAGGTTTTGATGTTAAGTCAGATAAATGAGATTTTTCATTTCAATGGCAAATTGGTTCGCACCGAAAGAGAATTATCATGTCGGCAATCCTATAGTTATACTTGGCAACCTAGAATAGAACACTTTTTAAATATTTCTCCCAAGCGAATTGGTAAATTTTCATTTCAGGAAAAACTTCTTTTTTTTGAGACGCAAAAAAACTTTCCTCTATAGTTATGCCAGCTACACCAAAACCTTTTCAGCACATTGACTATCCTTCAAGACCATTGTAATAAAATTCCAAATAAATTGGACAAGCCATTCAGACGAAATCGTCAGAGAAAGGTTTACCTATGCTCGGACTACAATGCCACCTAGTTGAGAGCAGCGGGTATCGCAACACAACCCGACAAATTTCCCAGGCCCAAGGAGATAGCACACAAAATCTGACCAAAAAATATTTAACGGTTTCAGAGATATTCACGTTTAAAGTCGCGGCGGCGGCGGATCCGGCAGAGCCGTTTCTCATGAAAACATAAGAGCATCCACTTTGTGGAAATGCTCTTAATATACTAGAGGCCACGGCCACACTTGATCCCATCGGCCTAGTATGTCTGTCCCTTTCATGTTGCCAACAAATTGCCAGTACTCACACTGAATAGCGGACCCTTTAATTGAGATATATGCGGTGCACACTTGAAGATGGAACAAATTATGGTTTGTCTGCAAAATTTAGGGGATACTAATAGATTGTGTATATATTGTGACTTTTGATATGTGAAGGTGGAATATGTCGAAAGGAAAAGCAAGTACAAAGCTAATTTGGGGAAAGGCAAATACAATGCAGCTAACTGCAGAGTAAATGGTGAAAAAAATAGTTTGAAAATATGTTCGTTCACATTAATGTCACAGTGAAAATTTGTTGCTGCACTGATAGGACATTTATTTTCTGATTAGAGACATTTGTTACTATTGCTGCTTCACTACTCTGCTGTTTTCATTGCTGTTTACTGCATTAATGTGCACATAGCTTACTGAATCATAGTATTTGTCTTGATACATGATGACGGTCCATTATATGGAGGAGAACATAACAAATGTGTGTTTGGAACACAATCCAAATTAAATTTGAATGGATATTAAATTTGAATGGATTTGTGCTTTACCACAGAACAATGCTGTAGCTGCAGCAGTTTGACTTCCGGAGCATGTTTGGAAATTTTCCACTTTGTTGCCATAGAAACTACAAAAGTCATCAAAATGTATTCTATTTGAATGGACTTGTGCTAAATTACAACAATGCTGTATACCACATGCTTTACAACACTCAACAATGCTGCATAGTGTCTAAGCTGCGGAAGTTTGGCTTCTACATTGGCAATGTCATAATTTGGAAATTTTCCATTTTGTTGCCATGGAAACCACAAACATAAGGCAGCACCTAAAAGGTGCAACAACCCCTCACCCAGACAGTTTTAGTCGGTGTATATTGGTACACAATGAATGGAAAATGCATATCTAAAAGCCAACAATTGTCGACGACTGATGACCGACCGGACGGACGACCGGACGTACATGCACCCAACAATCCTGCATGCCAAATTTAAAGTTCCTAGCTGAGACTGTTTGGTTTCTATCGCGTTCACATCGCCTTATGGACATTTTGCGTTACGTTGCCATGGAAACCACAAAAATCATCACAATGTGCCCAACTTTGATGCTTGTGGTTTACCACCCAACAATGCTACGTAGCAAATTTGAAATCTCTAGCTACAACGGTTAGGCTTCTATCACGTTCACATCGTCATATGGACATTTTGCGTTACGTTGCCATGGAAACCACAAAAAAACATCACAATGTGCCCAACTTGATAAGCTTGTGGTTGACCACCCAACAATGCTACATAGCAAATTTGAAATGTCTGGCTACAACGGTTAGGCTTCTATCACGTTCACATCGTCATATGGACATTTTGCGTGACGTTGCCATGGAAACCACAAAAATCATCGCCATGTACCCAGATTCAATAGGCTTGTGGTTGCCCACCCAACAATCCTGGATGCCAAATTTGAAGTCCCCAGTTGAAACTGTTTGGCTTTTATCGCGTTCACTTCGCCATATGGACATTTTGTGTGACGTTGCAATGGAAACCACAAAAATCACTGTAATGTACCCAAATTCAAAAAGCTTGAGGTTGTCCACCCAAAAATCCTGCATGCCAAATTTGAAGTCCCTAGCTGAAATGGTTTACCTTCTATCAGCGTCACATGGACATTTTGCATGATGTTGCCATGGAAACCACAAAAATCATTACAATGTGCCCAAATGCAATAGGCTTGCGGTTGACCACCCAACAATCCTGTGCATTGAAGTCTCTAGAGGCAACGGTTTGGCTTCTAGACCGGTCACAAGAATTGTTGACGACTGATGACCGGATGGACGACCGGATGTACATGCCGACGACAGAACCCCGCAGCCTAATAGACTGAGGGGTAAAAATAGGCTTGTGCTGTGCTTCTTGACGAGAGAACAGGCGCTCTTCTTTTTCATCGATATATAGGTCTAAAAAGGATTTGCGGTTAGAGCCATCTGTAGTTTCCTTAAAATCCAGTGAATGTGGATATATATCCTTCACTGCGTCATTTATATAGCGATTATTCAGTTATTATCTTCAATAGAGTCCTGGTCCATCATCAGATTCAAAAGTAGCTGGGTTTCTTCATGATATAATTGGACCTATTTTATCTGAAAGGTGCTGCAAGGAGATTAAGTCAAACTCGCTCATTTTTGATACGGTTCTGGTTAACAAACAGTTGCAGATATGTGGTATGAATCTGGAATCTGAATTTGGAGAGCCTAGCAAAAGTTCTTCAAGAGATATCGTGTGGAATATGAATGGACAGATGGAAGGACAGATGATAACAATACAATTTTGGTCTAAATTGGCCGAGGCGTAATAAGAAATATTGCTCTCCACAGCAAAGTTAATCCAGTACATCTTCAGAAACATTTTCCAAACTCGGATTTCAGAACTGAATCCTGGAATTTCATTAATTCTGCTGCATTTTGGAATAATTCCCCACAAACTTGATGAATCATCCTTGACCCCAATTATTTTATCTCACAATTTTGTGAAGTCATCTCCTCAACATATTTGTCATGATATATCAGTGCATTAGTGTTAAAACATGAAGGGCCAACATTCTCGTGAACATTACCACCACTTCTATATAATCCCTGATGTCATTACAGATAACTGTTCGACTCCCATTATTCTGTCCATTCGAATTAGTTGACCACTTTGGAGCTTGTCAATCGTTAGCTCTGCATAAATTATCTTTTTTGCAACGTGTATAACAAACTGAACTCTATATTGATAATATATCACTCTTGAAATAACTTTGTAATTCTTTCCATATAAAAGTCCTCACCAATATCAATGACCTTTGTCAACTTGAAAATAAATATATTATGACATCTCTCTTTGTAAATCAGCACTGGTACATGAAACAATATTTTTGTATGGAGAGATTTACAAAGTTATTTCAAGCATGATAAATTATCAATATCACAGAGTGATGGTGGTCATTTTGTAGAGTTCAGTTTGTTGAATATGCTGCTGCTGCTACAAAAAAAAAAATTGAAGACAAACTATTGATTTTTGACAAGCTCCGAAGTAGACGACTAATTGAAATGGACAGAATATAGTACAATATTATTTGTATGTGATTGTGTTAATATACATGTATGTTATAAAATTACTTCTGGAATACACCATATCCATCTATCTGGAGTGAAGAGGAGAACTTGGTGTTTCCCCTCTCACGATAATTACACTATAATTAATCATCAAAATATACGCATATAGTAATAGTTAGTATTGATATATTACAAATGTGCTTTTGTGAAACAAGATATTCATGACATTTTAATCAATCACTGATAGGATAATTGGATAATAGTTGGTCGAAAGTTGATTGAATAGGGGAAAATATTTAGGGATGAAATACATAAAATTCTCTAATATACATGTAATTGAAGATCAGGAAGTACCTATTCTGACCCACGAATTGCTAAAAAAGCATGTTTAGGAACTCAATTGTCTCAGTTTCAAATTCACAGGGTGATAAATTCTTCTTTTTTTTAACATCGCAATAATATTAATTATAAGATTTAATCATTTTAATTAGATACAAACATGCAATCATAATTCCCCAAAGCAATTACTATTATTTTCCTGTTGTATCCAAAATTTAATTGAGTGAGGAACCTGCTGATTACTTGGGTCATATCATTTAACAAATGCTGCATGACACACTGCCAACAGTGATGGACCAAGCCAGTGATGAAGTTCATATGACTTGATGATTAAGAGACTCATCAGCAATAATAACAATGTAACTGCTGATAATACAAAACCATGGCAGGCAGTTCAAGCAATCAAACTCAATTATGGTAATCCCTTTAATAATTCAATCCCCAGATCAAAATTCAATCACCCCCAATTTTGGGGACAAAATTCAATCGGCTGTTCTAATAAATTTGTGGGAACTGTTACTGGAGAGGCAGATAACCTTTTAACTCTGAGGATTATCAAATAACAGGCACAATTTGTAAAGAGATACATACAGGTATAACATATAATTAAAATTTCCCCAAACAATTTTTCATTTTTTTTACAAATACTTCAGTGACTGATAATTTAAGTTAATTAATTTGAGGAACTGAGCCAATTCATTCAACATATCCCAGATGATTCAGAAAAAAACTAATAAAATGGCAAACAGAGTTGTGATGGGTCAAGTTAATCTTCAATAGGAACTCATTTACTGGGAAGTATTGAAGCTCAATAATATGATAATGATCATGCTGGTGAATACAATGGAAATCTGATATGGATTCTGTGGAAGCTGGTTATCTCTCCTACAGTAACAAATATGGTTGTCACATATTTCCATAATTAGGCAGTATTAGATAATTGCTTTAATTTTGAACAGATATCTGGTGATTTCATAAAAAATACACAAAATTTGTTTAAATGCTGCATAAAATTTCACAACAGTGCGAAAAAGTAAACCTGAAATATAAGGAAGAGGTTACATGTACACGCAATATATATTATGGTAATCCCTGCAATAATTCAATCACAGGAAGTGAATTTTCCCACCGTACTATAAAATATGGGGGTGATAAAATTTATTAAAACACTCACAGGGAGTTTAGAAAGTGGTCCAAAACCATGCAGATAATCCATTATTTATTTGTTATTTCAATTCTTTTAGGGAGTGATCAAATGTAATATGACAGTGGATTGAAGTTTGTCTCCCAAATTGGGGGTGATTGAATTTTGACAGGGGGGTTGAATTATTAGAGAGATTACCATAAATAAAATTGAAATATTAGGGATTGGTTTACATGTACACTCAAAACATAGCACATCATTTGATATGATTATCTTTACTTGGCATTGTCGAGGGATATTTCATTGGAATGAAGTAACATGGTTCATGTGTTACACAGACTGCGGTGTGATACAGAGGTCAGTGTGTTATAAGGACAGACAAAAGTAGCTAGAATTAATTATTCATCATTTATGCCAACAATGACCAGGTCATCACAATTAAGCAGTCTTAATATTGAGAAGCAGCTCCAGTTTAGTACTGCTATACACAGCTTTCTATCTTTGGCAATATATATTAAGCCATTTTCGCAGCTTGCAGTGGAGTATATATAAATATATAATGATGTATATTGGAAGAAATAGCTGATTATCATGTACTGTATTTGACAAACGAATTAGCTGACCTCACGAACATGTAATTGATTGGGTGTAAATGAGAGTTCAGCAGAGGTGAATGAGTAATTAAGAAGAAAGATAAAAAAAATTTATACTAAACGCTTGTTACATCGCTGCCCTAAGTATGACCCAGTGAACATTTGATACAATTGCCAAGAAATATAGATTATCACTACGAGTGATCATTTGATCTGATTTGTATTACACGAGTTTGATAAAACGCATATGAAATGGGCTTTAGCGAGTTTCATATGGGTTTTATCAAACGAGTGATGATAAAAATCAGATAAATGACCACGAGTGTTATTCCTACGAAGTAGGCTACAGATCGCAAATTGTCCGGTAATGAGTCAGTCAGTCAGTCAGTCCATCCGAATCCTTTCGTTGGCAAAATAAGGAGAACCGCTGACATTAGAACCTTGATTTTTGGCATGAACGTGCATTAGGACATTGTTACGAGCAAGTTCTGAGTTGACCGAATTCTGATTAAAATTTGATTTATAATTATTTTTTTTATTATTTATTGATGGCTCAGCGAGTACACTGTCATGCCCATCGGGAAGCCTTGGCTGTATGTTTCACTGTATACACAGTGGTGGGATATGCCATCCGTAATTGTTTTATGAAATAGGAAATGCTAATTTTTCATCATTTGTTAGTGCATTTATCTACACTGCTATTACCAGGCAACTTGCCATTCCTAATACACACAATTCAGTATATTGTTATAGATATATGTAAACTGTGGCCTTTTAACGTGTATCCTATTTCACATCCAAACATTTCATCACAGACCAAATCATGCAGGCTTCAAATTTAGGTCAAATTGCCACTGATGATGAAATATCCTACATCAACCAATTAAGTCAGCCTGAAGCAATAACCCAGCAGAACATAGAAAGATCTGGTATCATCCTTCAGATTAGCCTGTGAGCAACAATGATAAAATTTACTGAGGGTGAAACAAAGCTGTCCTGCAAGCCACCCAAGGAATTTATCAGCTTGTGTTGGGACATTTTGTTGGTATCATGTAAGTTGTGTAGTAGTTTACTCATTCAAATCTCCATACCATATTTTCTGTTATTCAACAGACAAATTTCTTTACTGGTTTTAATTGTTTAAGTTTTTCTGGGTTTCAACTGCTACAGATAGTAACATAGTACTGATACTGTAGAATGATATACTGTATACTGATTATTCCATGTTTAGTACAATTTGTTCACATGAATGGTGGAATGTCTGGACTCTCAAATGAAAGTGTGTTATACATGTATAGCTCAAGTATGTTAGGTTTGAGGAACAAACATAGTTGCAATTAAGATATAACCAAAGAAATTTCATGACAATTATTGAATCTAAGTAGGCCCCTACCTAACAAAATTAGCTTAATAAAAAAGCCTTCCTGACGTAAATTGTTTTCTTTTGAGAGAGAATGGTATTTTCTGGGTTAAGAATTTCCTGTATAAAGATAGGTTGTTCAAGGAGGCTTTGTTTTGCCGCTGTTGTGTGCATTAAGGGTATGGAAACATGATATATGCACCCAGAGCCCTGACCTACAGCTGTATAAAACTCAACATCTGGCATTGACGGCATGTTTAAAGGGTCTTAATTTATTTTCTTTGGGTAGAATTT
>JAVTVY010040982.1:0-18407 GCA_036873755.1 Hanleya hanleyi | reverse complement strand
ACTCTGTTCACGAAAACCAGTCAAACTGCACTCACTCCAGTAGACAGTAAAAATTGACAACTCTACGAAATTACATTCAATTATGAGGACATAAACCAAATTTGAGGAGAAATTTTCTTACTTTTTCCTTCAAATTATGTTGGGTGATCAAAGTTTTCAGGCACAGTAAAATGTCAAAATTTACATTCACTTATCGCACAACTGTTGAATTTATTTTGCTGCAGCTGATTTTGTTTGTTGACATCATGCAACTGCAAATCGGCGGGAATTAGTAAGCTGATGCCCTACCGGTGCGACAGATGTATGCTATTCTGTGGGCACTCCTGCCGTCGTTTGAACTGTTGAGGTTGCCTACAAATCTGTTATGATCACTCGTTATACAGCTTCTTAAAACAATATAAATATTTGAGTGTTTTATTAACTGTGAATTTAGAGGAAATTGTTGTGCAGTATTTTCCAGGAAATCGATTTATTATCAGCATGCCCAAAGTAGTGCGGTAACTTTTGGTTTAGACCATGCATCTGGAGCCTCTATTATTTATTGCTAATGTGGGTGCATCTGGTGTTTATTCCGCAATGAAAACTGGGCATACACGTTATCGAGTAGCAGATTTCTGACAGGAAATTTCAGGTTGAATAGATAAACATCTTCGAACACAGATAGAAGAATGATGTAAAATATGCTGGTTTATGTTACATATCAAATAGAGATCTTTAGAACCAGTAGAGACCCATTTGAATAATGTCCATGTCTTGATTAATGTCCATGTCTTGATTTATTCAATCTCTGCAAAATACCATATATGTCAGTCTACAGCTGGACCTTTGATGTCATCGAAGAGGTTGAATGTCGTTGACTGTGTATAAACAAATATCCTACTAGATGTGTCAGGTTAAAGTGTGGGATATTTTTCAGAAAGTTGTGCACACTCCAGGTCATGGTAAGAATAGGTCTCGGCTCCTCAGAGAGCTTGTCATAAGAGGCGACTAACTGGGGCACCGTGGGGATCCCGAGTGTGAAAAGGAATAGGACCCCACCCGTGTGGTTTCCGGGTTAGAAAAGGAATAGGAAACAACATTGTGACATGACTCAAATAGTGTTGAAAGCGACGTTAAATCACATTCACTCACTCACTCACTCAGAAATAATTCCTATGTATGCATGGTGTAAGAGACCCAAATACTCATCAACTGATTGGCAGACATCCATTTTAGGATGTGTAATTTTTTCATCGAGTAAAGTCAATTTCGGCATATCCATGACCATGCCATACCATCATTGTGGTTTACTGAGATTGCCCTCAAACAGTGATATGAATTAATGCAGAAACAACTCGGTAACATCCATTACTTGGCTTACAACAGCTGAGATTCAGGGTGATACATTGGAATTGATGCGAGTTCAAATGTTTTTTAATCAACAATTGGATACTTGTGTTCAGTGTAGTAATAGCAGTAGTATCAATAACAATTTAAAGTTTTTGATTATGTAGTTAGAATTATAAACTTGACCAATCTTTCATGTCATTGACCAGGTTATGGGGGGACCATGGACAGGCAGCCCTGGAGTCGGCCAAAGTTTGCCTCATCAATGCTACAGCTACAGGCACTGAAATACTCAAGAACCTTATCCTGCCAGGTAAACTTAATCCTTAGCAGACCTTGAGCTCAGCAGATTGTTTCAAATATCGTGTTCAGTTTGTCTGGTTAGAATATAACCATGAATGCACAGTACCAGATAAATGTATGAATAAACATTATCTTGATTGACTTGTGCACCTGTGTTACCTTAAAATTACAGCCCAGCTTTCCCGCTTTTCCGCCCAGCTTTCCCAGCTTTTCCAACCATAGCCCTGGATGTAAACTGATGAAAACTTTCTCACATGCTATTTGTAGGTATTGGATCTTTCACTGTTGTTGACGGAAGCAAGGTTTCTGGCGAGGATATTGGAAACAAGTAAGAGAATTAAAGAATTCACACTATTAGAGTGCAGGGGGCTGGGGAAAAAATGGAAATGGATGTAGAGTCCTGGGTCTTAAAATGGCTCACCCTACATGCAGCCTACAACCCGAAAGAAGCCACTCTGACAGTACAATGTCTTTCAAGGTGACTTTTCACTTCTTTCATGAGATATAAATACTGCAGGGTTTGGAATAAAACTTTTGTTTCAACTCCTGCATCAGTTTTGCATATAGGCATGTCAGGAGTTTATAATCATTCCTCCAATATTATTCCTCCAATTTCCAACAATAATTTCCTAATTAATGTAATATTGATGATGCTCAGATGTGGTCATCATTCTCTCCATAATATCTCACATATTTCCCAACATTCAACAATATCAATCAACAGATGCTTATCCTATTATGATAGTATGTTCTGTGATATTATGTTTTATTAAATAACTATCTATGGAATGAACACAATACAGGGAAATCGACCTGCTTCATATGGCCACCAAATCAGGTCAATATGAGGAAGGCGGGCCAATACGGGAAAACAGGGCCAATACGGCTTTCAACATGGCGATGTTGACGATGAATGATCCTCGATTCGTGATCTTCTCCGAATTGTGTCACTGTATTCTCATACTTTGAATGGATATTCAGTACCTTCTGTGATAATTTTCGATAGATATATACGTATCGGTACACAAACCTTGAAATCAAGTGTGGTGAGTGAGTCATACTGAAATAGACTATCGTGACGCGAGCGCGACATCGACTTGCGAAGCACAAGCAGACGACGAAAACAGTGATCCAACACTTACACCAGTGCACTGATGAACAAAGCTATGACTACAGTAATATTTTATGACAGAAGATGATGCCATATTTGCAACTAGAAGAGCTAATCACGTGTGGATGGTAACGATAGTAATTAGATGCGAACGAAACACCTGGACGATGATGTTGAAAACTAGGGTCTCAATAGGTCTTCGATTCTCAAATCGGGACTGGATTTGGATAAATTTACCATATTTCAAGGTTGTATTTTGCCTCGCCATTCCCATCAAATAAAATTAGTATATTACTTCCATGATATATGTTGTATGGTTAAAATTCCATCTGCTTGTATCTGTTCGACTCCCGTTTTCTACGTTGAAGAACCCCGCCCAGGTTGAAGATGATCGGCCTATTCGCCGTCCCAAATATCGCCGTCGATTATAGCGTTACCGTACTGTAAAGGGGATCGACTTTCCGACTATATATATGTGGTACACTGAAACCACATTAATCGTGGGGAATAAGGAAAGAAATAACAAATATGTATCCTGATTTGGGGGGAGTCGCTGTACTAAAATATTCCTTGATACATGTAATATAATCGATGAAAACGAAAGGTTGTTAGTGAGTTATTTAATAAAAATGGCATTAACCAAGTGTTTTCATATTGGCCTCGTTATAGGTCCTCGGTCAGCCGTATTGGCCCTCGGCCTGCGGCCTCGTGCCAATACGGCAGACCTCGGACCTATAACCAGGCCAATATGAAAACACTTGGTTAATAACATAATATTATCATATCTCAGAAAATATTGTAGACAGTCATGTATGATATTGTATTTCCAATCTGCTGGGAAATGGAATTTGCTGATCGATTATATCTCACATTACCCAAGCTTCAAGGGCTCACATACAGTCTTTCAAAGCAGTGAGGAGGTGTTCACTGCCAGCATGGAGAATTGTGAAATCGACATCTCTATCTTACATAGAGGTACAAACAGAATACCTGATGTTCAAAAAAAAAAAAAAAAAATCTTGAAGGGAGTTTCATTTAACAGACATTGCTTCAAGCGTAGAGCAGACTTTGAAGAATGCGTTCACTTCTGACATAACAAACTGATCACAAGTTCATATATGGTCACCCCGCCTTGGCCAGGTCAAGTTTGTCAGTCAGTTTTTTTGGCAGAGGAAAGCACAATCCTCTAATTTTCATACATCGCTAATCTGTCTTCATGGAATATATCCACGTAGAGTTGCAGAACTCTCTTTGAGAACACTTTTGAGTGACAACTGCTCCTTTCATACATCTAAATCAGAGTCCCTCTCTCAGATACATTAATGCTGCATGGAAGAACAGCTTTGCTAAATGACGTAAAATCGTTGCCCACCAAGGAAAGCTCTGTGATATATGGGTGAGATTTGGTTTCTCTTGACATATTTTCCCAAGGCACAACTAATTCTCATTCTGTGTTACCTCACAATGGCGACATGTAAGGAATAATGTTATTTCAAGCATATTTATCATCCTCATTTATATCTTTTTTACAGGGCATGTGTATAAAGGTATAAAGTGTTTCTACAATTTCTATGTCTGTGTTTTTAATTCTCTTTTCAGCTTCTTCCTTTGCAAAGATTCCATAGGAAAGGTCTGTCAATTAACATTTTTTTGTGGTTAATATCAGTATAAAGATACAAGATGTCTTGGGTAGTGATGGCTCAGGGCAATATCTAGATGTCAACCCTATCTGAATAGATCTAACTTTCACATTCTACTTTCTATAGATCAGAAGAGAGTCGTTTAGTGTTGCACTACACTAATTTACTCTGATAACTTAATCAGTTTGTTAACATTCAATTACCTCCTAATTTTGCTAATAAAGAGCTACTTCAGTCATTTTGAAAATATACTTTAAATAACACTTAACAACAGACTGTGTCAAAAGTAAGTAATTATGACAATTATGTGATATTATGTAATAATATTCCGAACCTCATAGCCTTCGACGTCAGGCATTTTGAATCGGTGTGAAATTCTAATGTGACATCACTGGCATCATAGTCTTCAGTTGCCTTTTCGTTTTGTTTGTGAGTAGTTGACAAGAGATTGGACATCCGAAGGAGTCTCATAGACATGATAGAAAAATGGTTGTCGTGATTATTTAGCTTTTTCCACTAAGTTGACAGCTCTGGCTTTCGGTGTTATTTAATGTCTATGTTTGAAATGAGTGCACTGACTAGCTGTAAATTGTAAATGTATGGTATGTAATATATAAGATCACCTCCTAATTGTAGGAGAAACTTCATAGATATTAAATGTCTTGTTTATGTGTCATTTCATCAACTTTCCACTCTAATACATGGGTCTTTCCATAGATTGTGCATGATAATGCACTTCCTGTGATTGCATTATTAGAGCTGTGTCTACTATATCTGTGTATTTACAGTCAAGAGCCCAAGTTACCACAGAATATCTAGCGGAACTGAATGAAGATGTCGATGGTCAGTTTGTGGAAGAGGTTAGTGCTGAAGTGTTCTCATCTATTTGTACATAGACTGAAAATTGGTAGATTCATTCTGAAACAATGAGCTGTGACATAATTAACCCTATCTGGCCTGGGCTTTTTGGGACCTGTCCAGGCTTGGGCGGGGAAGCACATTAATGTGATGTTAAATAAAATAGTTTTTGCTCACTTTTCACCATGGAAAAGCAGAAATTTTGAAGAAATATGACGAAAACATAACTTTTCTGGTACCCCACGTGTCAGATCTCAATTTTTTGTCTTTCAGGAGATTGTACAGAAAGTTTGGCGGGGGGGGGCCCCCCACGACCTGGTTTGGTTAAACTGTTTATAACGCTAATTTGAACATTTCACGGTTGTATGTACTTAAAAGTTTTATGTTAGTCTTGTCAGTTAATGATGATGTATGACAATTTGATATTTGTAGTCTCCAGATGTTCTCCTCACCACAGATCCCACCTTCTTCAGTTCCTTTAGTATGGTTATAGCCACCAATGTCTGTGAGAGGTAACTCCTCCTTTAACTCTCTCTCTCTGTCTCTAAAAAATTTTTCCATGATTGCCTGACATCGGTCCAAGGAAATGGAGAAATCTAATAAAAGTATTCTTATCATATCACCTTTTGTCTGAAAGCTCTATCATATTTACTGTGTATATTGCTATGAGTGTATCTACAATTCAGTGTTTATGTCATTGTACATGTAGATACCAGTCAGAAACAGTCAGTACAGAGGGATATAATCATGACAGTGTATATGTAGATACCAATATGAAACTGCCAAAACTGCCAGTACAGAGGGATATAATCATGACGGTGTACATGTAGATACCAGAGTGAAACTGTGAAAATTGCCAGTACAGAGGGATATAATCATGACAGAGTATATGTAGATACCAGTCAGAAACAGTCAGTACAGAGGGATATAATCATGACGGTGTACATGTAGATACCAATATGAAACTGCCAAAACTGTCAGTACAGAGGGATATAATCATGACAGAGTATATGTAGATACCAATATGAAACTGCCAAAACTGCCAGTACAGAGGGATATAATCATGACAGAGTATATGTAGATACCAATATGAAACTGCCAAAACTGCCAGTACAGAGGGATATAATCATGACAGAGTATATGTAGATACCAATATGAAACTGCCAAAACAGTCAGTACAGAGGGATATAATCATGACGGTGTACATGTAGATACCAATATGAAACTGCCAAAACTGCCAGTACAGAGGGATATAATCATGACGGTGTACATGTAGATACCAATATGAAACTGCCAGTACAGAGGGATATAATCATGACAGAGTATATGTAGATACCAGTCAGAAACAGTCAGTACAGAGGGATATAATCATCACAGAGTATATGTAGATACCAGTCAGAAACAGTCAGTACAGAGGGATATAATCATGACAGAGTATATGTAGATACCAGTCAGAAACAGTCAGTACAGGGGGATATAATCATGACAGAGTATATGTAGATACCAGTCAGAAACAGTCAGTACAGAGGGATATAATCATGACAGAGTATATGTAGATACCAGTCAGAAACAGTCAGTACAGAGGGATATAATCATGACGGTGTACATGTAGATACCAATATGAAACTGCCAAAACTGTCAGTACAGAGGGATATAATCATGACGGTGTACATGTAGATACCAATATGAAACTGCCAAAACAGTCAGTACAGAGGGATATAATCATGACAGGGTATATGTAGATACCAGTCAGAAACAGTCAGTACAGGGGGATATAATCATGACTGTGTACATGTAGATATCAATCAGAAACTACCAAAGCTGTCGGTACAGAGGGATATAATCATGACAGTGTACATACCAATCTGAAACTGCCAAAACTGCCAGTACAGAGGGATATAATCACGACAGCGTATATGTAGATACCAATCAGAAACGGTCAGTACAGAGGGATATAATCATGACAGTGTACATGTAAATACCAATCAGAAACTGCCAAAACTGCCAGTACAGAGGGATATAATCAGACATTGTACATGTCAATACCAATCAGAAACTGCCAAAACTGCCAGTACAGAGGGATATAATCATGACATGTACATGTAGATACCTATCTGAAACTACTAAAACTGCCAGTACAGAGGGATATAATCATGACTGTCTACATGTAGATACCAATCTGAAACTGCCAAAACTATAACTGTATCAGTTTCTTATATTTCAATCTGAGTATGCGCACATATCTTTGTATATTTTGGTCATTTACCTGGCTTCATTGCTATAAGTATACAGATAGTGAGCAGCACTACATGTCATAAACTGTACAAAACTATTCCTGATAGTGTGATGATTTAATAGCGAGGAGCTTATATTGTAGGGTGTTATTGAACCTGGCAGCCATCCTGTGGCAGGATAGTGTTCCACTGTTGGTCTGTCGCTCATATGGGTTCATTGGCTACATGCGACTGGTTGTCCGAGAACACACAGGTGAGGCTATTCTGGCAGGTTACCTTGGTTCATACCTGAAGTTAGGTACAGTAAGGCCTCTAATGTTCAAACTACACCTTGAAAACCTTGAATTGCCATGAAAATCATAATTTTAAATTAAAGACCATTAAAGGCTTTTAAAACAGGAAAAGGGTGCCAAAATACCATGAAAAGAACTTGAAAATGACAATTTCCTGTCCATTGGTATCAGTTCAATGAAGTTGACATTCAAGTTGTCACTCAAAGAAGTTGTGCTGTTCATTGCTGTTTGTTGTCAAACTTCGCCCATAATGGCAATAATAAAATGTTCTCATCTTAAATACCTGTGATGTAAAGGGAGATCATATAAACCGGACACCGCTGTTGATGTACTCTGTCATTTTGGCAGGTTTTGAAGTTCTTTGCATATGTTATATACAGCTTCTTCTTGTCCAGATTATAGGCCTTGAGAACCAAAATTATGACCTCGATAAACCTTGAAGACTGGAACATGCAATGCATAGGAACCCAATTGGACAATTTAAAAAAACACTGTAGAAGCCAATTCCAAGACCATATTCTGTCTTAATTCAGCTGATTGTTCAAACTGTTCACATTGGTTGCTCTATAAGATGTTGGCAGAGGAATGTCCTTCAGCCAATAAGTTTAAGTTGTATGGGTCTAAGCAGATTATATCCCCATGTTACTTTGATAACTGATAAAATTGCTGATGTATATCATTGGTTGTATTTACAGTGATAGAGTCTCATCCAGACAGTACACATGAGGACCTACGTCTGGACCGACCTTTCCCTGGGCTAGTACAATACTGTGACTCCCTCAACCTCGATAATATGGACAAAAAGGTACTGGAAATGTATTGAGTTTGGCACTTTCATTGCTTGGGGGCCTAAAGATGATTGGTTTTGAAGTAAAATGAGTGGTTTTGACTTTCTTGGTATTGACCTATCTGGTATTCATGTACGGTAAAATGCTCCAAAACATTCTATCAATAAATAAAACCAATAATCATCAAACCATGACCCTAGGACATAATTTGATCGTCCATCAAATTAAGGAGATATGAAATATTATTCTTTAAATTTATTGGTTACTTCAATCAGCCCATTATTTCCTGGTAAAACAATAGTTTGGCTGTGATTTCCTGGTAAAACAATAGTTTGGCTGTGATTTGAATTGAGTTTCTTTAGCTTTCACACACAAAAAAGTTGATGGTAAAACCCCTTAAATAGCCTTATATTGAAATACTACTTGATAAAGAGCATATTCAAAAAATCACATATTTTGACCAAGGTGTTTTTTAATATAAATCATTTTCATATGAATGAAACAATCTAGTACATAACTGATAACATAGATTTCAATGAGACTTTAGGGTTCAGTTGAATATGCGCACTGAACATTATATCTTACCAAAATATTAACATGATGAACATTCAGTTCTTTTTTGTATGTTTTCTGTATGTATTACTGATTGAAATTAGCTACAGCAAATGGGTCCTTCACCATGCCGATTTCTGGCAATAGAGATAAGTGTCCAAATTGTATGTTACCCTATTTCTTCCAATTTTTCGAAGAACAATTTTAGACGTAGACGCAGAAAAAAACATCTTTATATCAACTGAGGCTAAATACTGTGGTATGGATATGTTATTTATCCCAAGAACTGAAAATATAGCCAGTGAAATTTGTAGAATGTTGGCAGAATTTCTCTCCTCAGATGCTTGAAGTTTAGTTTTGCCGTCTGAATAATTAGAAGAAATAGAGTAAATGGTAGGAAAAACTTCAGATACATAGTGTATGTAGGCTGAAAATCAGTTTAGTATTAATGTAGTTTGTCCATCAGATAGCTTAAATTTGAGCTGTGGTTGACATTTTTGAGGGATATACTAAATTTATTAATCATTCGCAATTGATATGAATGCTCAATTGTTCGTAAATGTCAGTTTTGTGGGATATATCAGGTGACACCCAGTAAAGGAAATGTGATTCTGTTGATACTTGAAATACATGTTGAGCTATGTGGCTTTGAGTGTGAACAATATTAGATGGTATGCCTTGTTATTGTTTGTATGTATTTTTCAGGAGCACAGTCACACACCTTGGCTGGTCCTTATATTCAAGTTTTTACAGCAGTGGAAGGCAGAGGTACATGTGTACAAAGCTTTTTGCAAAATGGATCGCATGGACAGTTTTCTTAGATTGTGTGTGTATACTATCATCAATCCTATCTATACGGACAACCAGAATTTAAATAAAACGGGACATTGTGATAATGGCTTGTGTTCTGATGTCTCAGTTCCCATCTTTTTGGACGGTTAAATACAAAGGTTTTGAAAACTGTCCATACAAATCCTCACTTATTATATCGAGTTATACAATGTTATTCTTTCAAACTATGAATCAATATTGTCACGACTCAGAAACCATGTGAAAAAATAAGCATCACTTAACTCCCTTAGTGTATAAAACATTGTGATGCTGTAGTGGTAAACTGTCGTTCAACAACTACCACATAATGTCATGTGATATGTTACCTTGAATGAAACTGACCATTATAACATTCTCTTAACAAAGTGATGTTGATTTTCACAATGCATGCAATTTTCTCATCTTGATGGTTTTGATTGTTCTCCGACTAAACCGAATTTCTACAAAATAACGTTTGTATAATTTTATCTAATTAGTTCAGTTTCTTTTTACCCCTGGGCCAAAATTTGGCCGAAGGGTATTGTCGTTGTCATGTATGCCCTTCCGTCTGTCTGTCCGACACACCTTTCACATTACCAAGATATCTTTAGAATGACTTACCCCAGGCACACCACACTTGCAGTGCACATCCATATCCTATTGAATCTGGACCCGATTGGTTGGAAACTTTGGCGGCCATCTTTAATTTATGCAAAATCATCACAGCTTTCTCATTACCAAGATATCTTCAGAACGACTTACCCTAGGCACACCAAACTTGCAGTGCACATCCATATGCTCGTGATGCAGACCCCTATTGAAGCTGGACCTGATTGGTTGAAAACTTTGGCGGCCATCTTCAATTTATGCGAAATCTTTAATGATGTATATCTCTTATACCTCTCTCGATGTATCAAGAGACTTGCAATGAATAACCACGTCAGTTCCTCTGAGTGGCGCGAAGGATGGACGGCCATCTTTAATTTATGCAAACTCATTAATGATCTCTATCTCTGATACTGATCGAGTGCTCGATGTAAAATTTTGTATTCATCATCGATGCATCAAGAGACATGATGAATGACAGAGCTGGTTTCTCTGATTGGTCGGGAATCTTGGTGGCCATCTTTAATTTATGCAAAATCTTTAATGATGTATATCTCTTATACCGTTTAAATGTTCTATACAAAACTTGGTATACAGCATCGATGTATCGAGAGACTTGTATGAATGAATAACCACATCAGTTCCTCTGATTGGCAGTAAGGATGGGGACCATTTATATATATGCAAAATCATTAATGATCTCTATCTCTGATACCGATCAATGTAAAATTTGGTATACATCATTGATGCATCAAGAGACTTAGGTAGTGAATACCGGTTTCTCTGATTGGATGGAAACCTTAGGGGCCATTTCTAATTGCCAAATTTTTGATAATCTGTATATTTGTCACTTGACTGCTTGGTGTTCCTGACATCTTGGTTCAGATTGAATACATTATGAATGGCTGGCGTCCAGAGCCGAGGGGTTTTCAGATGCGCAGCTTTGTATTTTTTTTTTGCATTTTATATACCAGTAATTTGACAAAGTCAAGATTATACATTATTGTTACTCTATTTCTTCTAATTATTCAGATGGCAAAAGTTAATTTCAGGCTGACATCTACACAGAGAAATTCTGCTAACATCCTACAAATTTCACTAGCTGTCTATTCAGTCCTTGGGATAAATAACATATATCCATGCCACAGTATTTAGCCTCAATTGACATAAAGATGTTTTCTTCTGTTTTAAAAATTGCTGTTAGAAAAAATAGGATAGTTTTCTCATTGCTGACAACTCGTTAATCTCTTCAGCATTCAGTGAACTGAAATGGTTTGTAGTTCTCCTTGAAACTGTTCAATACCAGAATGAATATATTATATATGGAACACGAGAATAAAGACTGTCTTACTATTGAATGGCCATGTTGTATTGCAACTATGTTGTAGCACCAAGGTGCCATGCCTCAGAATTATGCACAGAAGAGAGAACTGAAGGAGCTGATACGTACTGGTGTCCGTAAGACTAAGGAAGGGATACCAGATGAGGAGGAGAATTTTGAAGAGGCGATGGTTCACCTGAACGCTTCTCTCGTTAACACATGTGTCAGTATCATGGCCTTATTCTCATATATACCTTCCATATAAGTGGGATATATATCTTCAGCTTTCAGATAAATTGCCTGCAAATGTAATATTGCTACTGTTAGATATATGTGGACTGATTTGACTACATCCTCCATGTGTAACAACTGTAATTTTGTGCAAGGTGACATAGAGTGTCTGAGTGTTCAAGGTACTACTGCCACACAGGTATATGTACTTGTACGTTGACAGGTACCAGGTTTGATCGTGGGCTGAGTCATACCAAACACTTCAAAAATGGAACTTGTATCCCCCTTACTTGGTGTTTTTTTCGGATAAATGCTCGGATAAATGCATGCGGGAGGATTTTGTTATGGACCGTCTTTTTTTTGAAGCAATATATTTGCATTTAGCTTGATAGAAACCCCACTGAATATATATATTTTCAGAAAGCCCATACTTTAATTAATCTGTCCTTCAAAATATCTGCCCGTTTGTGTCTAAAATAAAACCAGACCAGGCGAGAAAATAAAACAAACAAAAAAAACCCTTTGATTTCGGCAACATTACCTTGCATCTATGTCTCAGCCAAACGATAGTTTCCATAAAAAATCTCATCACGATTCGTCCAATTCAAGCAGACGATCGTGCTAAAATACCAGTACATCATCCCTGTGGGTTTTAATCCGACATATAAATCCGAGAAACCCTTTATTTCCATTGTACATCCAACAGTCGGCTCGCTGAAGTTTCCAACGAGGCCATTTTCTATGCGATAAATTCACTCGGCACTGAAGACCGACATACAGACCGACAGCCGGCCAATCGCTGCGATTGTCTCACAGCCTTTGCTATGATGACCTCATTCTCAACTAATCAGCTTCGCGCTATTAACCAGCTCAGTCGACCTTGTTTATCAACGAATATTCATGATGAGGACATGTTTATTCAATCAAATTCTTCGTTATTTCTTTGTTATTTGTTAAATCACTCATCATAGGTCGAAAGTGGGGGAAATGACCTTTGAAATGAGGCCGATATCGCCCAGATTCTACCGCAGGAAATGAGATTTCGAGGGCGTTGAAAATGGTCCAAAAAACGACAAATTCTTTGCTGATTTTCTCAATTTCCATCACAATGAAGGTACGTCTTCAATAAAATAAACTTCTTATACGTTTATGGTATGATTCTTAATAAAATTTGAACTTATATTGCCGATTATTTCGTTATTGAATGATGTGGACTATCAATGAGCTTTCACTCGAACATTTTACTGTGAGGGGAATTTTTTATGTGGTGGTCAATCTCGGCGTGTTCGGCCAACAAGACTCCCTCTGATGCGATCAATAAAGTAATCCCTTTTGAAATATGCATGTGGATCGCGCTAAAACCCGAGACGATCGCGTCGACAGCTACTTCTACCGCTTTTACATGCTGATGCGTTTACAGAAAACAGTCCGGTCGAAAGCGCGTGTTCCGAAATTTATAGTCGCGACTCTTTCAATAAATTAGCGCGGGTCAGTCTCGAATTACTTCGCGTTCTACTCGCGTTTAGCATCAAGTTTTTTCTGCTTTGTACTGTATGGTCATCCCAGTTTTGAAAGATAGACATCCCAGGTTTGAGAGATAGACATCCCAGTTTTGACAGATAGATTTCCTTGTTTGACATATGATCAAACCCATTTTGAAAGAGAGACATTCCAGGTTTGACAGATAGAAATCCGTTTGATATTTGGTCATCCCCATTTTGATAGATATACATCCAAAGTTTGATAGATAGACACCCCCGTTTTGACAGATAGCCATCCCATATTTGACGGATGGTTTATCCTAGTTTAGACAGGCGAACATCACAGTGTAGACAGAGTGGACCTAGCAGTTTTGATAGGTGAACATCACACATTGATACATGTAGTTGGATATTCAACTTTTGACAGATGAATATCACAATTTGGACAGATGAACACCCGGAGTTATTTCAAGAAAGCTATTTGATTGGGGCTTCAAAAAATGATAAGTTATACATATAGTTGATAGCTTGATATTCACAATATGAGATAATACAAATGAAACTTTGTAAATAGCCCCAAAAAGATGACATATGGACAGTCCAGATTCCACAAGTGAACATCCCAGTTTTGAAACACATATACCGGGTTTGACAGATGGCTATATCAGTTGTGACCATTGGATATCCCAGTTTTCACATTTGGAAATTTCAGTTTTGACACATGGATATCCCAGTTTTGACAGCTGGACATCTTTGTTTTGACAGATGGTCATTCCAGTTTTGACAGGTAAACATCCTAGTTTTGACAGTTGGACAAGTCTCTTCTGTCAGTTGGACATCTTAGAACTTTTGACAGATAGACCTACTACTTTTGACAGATAAATGTCCCAGTTTTGACTGAGACTTATCCTACTTTGAAAGATGAACATCTCAGTTTTGTCAGATGAAGATCCCAGTTCAGACAGATGGACTTGATAGTTTAGACAAATGGACATAATTGTGCTGACGGATCATTCCAGTTTGAACAGGTGGATATCCTAGTTTTGACAGTTGGACATCTCAGTTTTGACAGTTGGACATCTAAGTTTTGGCAGATGGATATCCCAGTTTTGGCAGTTGGGCGTCTCAGTTTTGACAGTTGGTCAGCTCAGTTTGGACAGTTAAATATCTCAGTTTAGACAGTTTGACATCTCAGTTTTGACAGCTGGACATATCAGTTTTGGTAGATGGATATCCCAGTTTTGACAATTGGACATCTCAGTTTTGACAGATGGTCATCTCCATTTTGACAGGTGGATATCCCAGTTTTGACAGTTAGACATCTCAGTTTTGACAGTTGAACATCTCAGTTTTGGCAGATGGTCCTCTTCATTTTGATTGGTGGATATCCCCATTTTGACAGTTGGACATCTCGGTTTTGATAGTTGAACGTCTCAGCTTTGGCAGATGGATATCCCAGTTTTGGCAGTCAGAAATCTCTATTTTGGCAGATGGTCATTCCAGTTTTGACAGATAAATATCCCAGTTTTGACAGTTGGACTTTCGACAAATAGACCTACTAGTTTTGACAGATAAATGTCCCAGTTTTAACTGAGAGTTACCCTACTTTAAAAGATGAACATCTCAGTTTTGTCAGATGGAGATCCCAGTTCAGACAGATGGACTTCATAGTTTAGACAAATGGACATAACTGTGTTGACAGATGATCATCCCAGTTTGAACAGGTGGACATCCCAGGTTTGACAGTTTTGACATCTCAGTTTTGACAGTTGCACACTTCAGTTTTGAAAGTTGGTCATCTCAGTTTTGACAGACAAATTTCTCAGTTGGGACAGTTTGGCATCTCAGTTTTGACAGCTGGACATCTCAGTTTTGGCAGATGGAAATCCCAGTTTTGACAGTTGGACGTCTCAGT
This sequence comes from Hanleya hanleyi, assembly GCA_036873755.1. Classification (NCBI taxonomy): domain Eukaryota; kingdom Metazoa; phylum Mollusca; class Polyplacophora; order Lepidopleurida; family Hanleyidae; genus Hanleya; species Hanleya hanleyi. The sequence goes on along the minus strand of JAVTVY010040982.1, from coordinate 2,938 downwards.
TTTGACAGATGGTCATCTCCATTTTGACAGATGCATATCCCAGTTTTGACAATTTGACATCTCAGTTTTGACAGTTGGACATCTCAGTTTTGGTAGATGGAAATCCCAGTTTTGACAGTTGGACATCTCAGTTTTGGCAGTTGGTCATCTTAGTTTTGACAGATAAATATCTCAGTTTAGACAGTTTGACATCTCAGTTTTGACAGCTGGACATGTCAGTTTTGGCAGATGGAAATCCCAGTTTTGACAACTGATCATCTCAGTTTTGGCAAATGGACATCCCAGTTTTGACATTTTGACATTTCAGTTTTGACAGTTGAACATATCCGTTTTGACAGTGGATCATCCCAGTTTTGACAGATAAATATCTCAGTTTAGACAGTTTGACATCTCAATTTGACAGATGGTCATCTCTGTTTTGACAGATGGATATCTCAGTTTTGACAGATGGATATCTCAGTTTTGACAAATGATCATCCCAGTTTTGACAGCTGGACATCACAGTTTTTACAGATGGCCATCTCTGTTTCGACAAATAAATAACTCTGTTTTGACAGTTGGACATCTCAGTTTTGACAAATGATCATCCCAGTTTTGACAGTTGGACATCACAGTTTTTACAGATGGCCATCTCTGTTTCAACAAATAAATAACTCTGTTTTGACAGTTGGACATCTCAGTTTTGACAAATGATCATCCCAGTTTAAACGGATGGATATCACAGTTTTAGCTGTTCAAATACAGCAATACAAATACATCTCAGGTCTGAAAGATAGACATCCTAGTTTTGACTAATAGATATCTCACTTTGACAGCTAGACATCCCAGCTTTTACAAGTGGATACCGTACTTGAGATAAATGAATATCGCATTTTTGACGCTCTCGGGGATTGACCTGGGCTGTCATTGTGCACACTCCATGTCATGGTAAGAGTAGGTCTCACCTCATCAGAGAGGTTGTCGTAAGAGTCGACTATCTGAGGCACCTGTGAGAATCCCTGGTGTGAAAAGGAATAGGACCCCACTCATGGGTCTCGAGTGTTAAAACAAATAGGACCCTACCCGTGTGGTTTCCGGGTGTGAAAAGAAATAGGAACCAACGTCGTGATATGACTGAAATAGTGTTGAAAGCGACGCTAAATCATATTCACTCAATCACTCACTCACATTTTTCACATATAGACATCTCAGTTGGATATCCTAGCTTTGGCAGAGGCATATTCCAGTTATGACTGGTAGACATTTTAGTTTGGACATGGCCATCCTAGCTTCGAATATCCCTGTTGTGACCTGTAGACAGTCAATTTTTGTCAGATGAAGACCCAAGTTTTGAGGGATGAACCTCCCAACTTTAATGACAGGTGAACATTTCACCTTAGACACTTCAGACACAAATCGCAGATTTGATGGTGGACTGATGCATGTCTCCATTTTGGGCAGCTGGTTGTGCTTCCAGTTGTATATCCCAAGTTTGATAGTAATCCGATTTTAACTATGTTAAGCAAATATTATAATTTTCATCTTGTAGAACAAAATTGTGCAGCTGTTTATTGTATTCAATGAATATATTCCAACAGGTACCATCGGAAGTGAAGAGGATATTTGAGAATGATTCTTGTCGTAATCTCCATGGAGAGGTAAATTATCTATTTTTTATAAACAAGGATGCAATATTTTGTCCTGAATAACTGGTTTATGCATGTACTGTAAATACCTTATTACTCATGTGGCATGCATCTACAATAGTTTATTCCTGTTTCTTATGAAGGATTATAATATTATGAGAACATATTTAGGCCATTGTCACTTGATTGGGTGTTTAGCATGACCTTGATTTTTTAAATACACATGGTAGATGCTATAATTATTTATTATTAATTATTAAATTCCATACCAACTGCATGCAAATGTGAAGAAAATGAGTAAGTTATACTCATGAAAATGTAAATCCCTCATCTATTTTTATCTCGCCTTACGAAGTAAAGGGGAGATATTGTGAGAGGGGGAAAGAGGATGTCGTCGTCGGTGTCGGTGTCGGTGTCCCCTGCCTGGAAATGAATGGGTTTTTGGTTTAGCAAGTTAAAAAAAAATCTAGAAAAATTAGAAAAAATATAAAAAAATATGGGGGGTGGGTATGCCACCTGGGGGTACTACCCCTGGGGTACTCTAATGTTAAAATCCCTATGAATGAGTTTTGCGTTTAGCTGAAGTGCACATGTACATCTGTACTTGGAAAGTTTCTTGGAGTTGTCCGCTGTCATTGGATGATTATGAAACTTGGTACACATGTTTCTTATGATAAGAGGATGTACCTGTGCTATTTTGAGAAGAAATATTAATTTTTCTCAAAATTATGGCAAATGAAGAGTTTTCTGTTTAGGTAAATTGTACATGTAGGCCTCTACATGTATACATATACATCTACATGGTAACTTTGCTCCAGTTGTCAGCTGTCGTTGGATGATTATGAAACTTGGTACACATGTTTCTTATGATTAGAGGATGTACCTGTGCTATTTTTGACAAGAAATATTAATTTTTCTCCGAATTATGGTAAATGAAGAGTTTTCTGTTTAGGTAAATTGTACATATACATGTCCATGGTGAGTTTGCTCCAGTTGTCAGCTGTCATTGGATGATTATGAAACTTGGTACACATGTTTCTTATGATAAGAGGATGTACCTGTGCTATTTTTGAGAAGAAATATTAATTTTTCTCAAAATTATGGCAAATGAAGAGTTTTCTGTTTAGGTAAATTGTACATACAGGCCTCTACATGTATACATATACATCTACATGGTAACTTTGCTCCAGTTGTCAGCCTTCATTGGATGATTATGAAACTTGGTACACATGTTTCTTATGATTAGAGGATGTACCTGTGCTATTTTTGACAAGAAATATTAATTTTTCTCCAAATTATGGCAAATGAAGAGT
>JAVTVY010040981.1:0-17988 GCA_036873755.1 Hanleya hanleyi | reverse complement strand
ATCGTCTCCACCTGATGTATCCATTCACAAAAAATTGCAACTGTGGATAGAAAACATCCAGAGATATAGACCGGACATGAACACTTCACTGATTTCTTGTTTTTACAGGCCAGTGACCTTTGACCTCTGACCGCGACCTTCATTTTTGTACGCGACACATCGTCTCTCCGTAGGGTATCCACTCACCAAAAATTGGAACTGTGAATAGAAAACTGTTCCAGATATAGACCGGACAAGGGGGACGGACGGACAGGCGGATGGACGGACAGACGGACGGAAACCGCCATCACATAATACGTGATAAAGAATATAGCTGGTAAACCTAACCACTACTTTACAGTCATAACAAGAAAGAATGATAGTTTGTAAACCTAACCACTACTTTACAGCCATAACAAGAAAGAATGATAGTGTGTAAACCTAACCACTACTTTACAACCAAAACAAGACAGAATGATAGTATTTAAAACTAACGACTACTTTACAGTCATAACTAGAAAGAATGATAGTATGTAAAACTAACCACTACTTAAGAAAGAATGATAGTTTGTAAACCTAACCATTACTTTACAGCCTTACCAAGAAAGATAGTGTGTAAACCTAACCACTACTTTACAGCCATAGCAACAAAGAATGATAGTATGTAGATCTAACCACTACTTTACAGCCATAACAAGAAAGAATGATAGTATGTAAACTTAACCACTGGTTTACAGCCATAACTAAAAAGAATAATAGTTGGTAAACCCAACCACTACTGTACAGCCATAACAAGAAAGAATGGTAGTATGTAAATCTAACCACTACTTTACAGCAATAACAAGAAAGAAAGATAGTATGTAAACCTAACCAATACTTTACAGCCATAACAACAAAGAGCGATAGTATGTAAACCTAAACATTACTTTACAGCCATAACAAGATAGTATGTAAACCTAACCACTACTTTACAGCCATAACAAGAAAGAATGAGTATGTAAACCTAACCACTACTTTACAGCCATAACAAGCAAGAATGATAGTATGTAAACCTAACCACTACTTTACAGCCATAACTAGGAAGAACGATAGTATGTAAAACTAACCACTACTTTACAGCCATAGCAACAAAGAATGATAGTAGGTAGATCTAACCACTATACAGCCATAACAAGAATAATACTATGTAAACCTAACCACTACTTTACAGCCATAACAAGAAGGAATGATAGTATGTAAACCTAACCACTACTTTACAGCCATAACTAGGAAGAACGATAGTATGTAAAACTAACCACTACTTTACAGCCATAACAATAAAGAACGATAGTATGTAAACCTAACCACTACTTTACAGCCATAACAAGAAAGAATGATAGTGTGTAAACCTAACCACTACTTTACAGTCATAACAAGAAAGAATGATAGTAGATAGATCTAATCACTACTTTACAGCCATAACAAGAAAGAATTATAGTATGTAAACCTAACCACTACTTTACAGCCATAACAAGAAAGAATGATAGTAGATAGATCTAATCACTACTTTACAGCCATAACAAGAAAGAATGATAGTATGTAAACCTAACCACTACTTTACAGCCATAACAAGAAAGAATGATAGTAGATAGATCTAATCACTACTTTACAGCCATAACAAGAAAGAATGATAGTATGTAAACCTAACCACTACTTTACAGTCATAACAAGAAAGAATGATAGTAGATAGATCTAACCACTACTTTACAGCCATAACAAGAAAGAATGATAGTTTGTAAACCTAACCACTACTTTACAGTCATAACAAGAAAGAATGATAGTAGGTAGATCTAATCACTACTTTACAGCCATAACAAGAAAGAATGATAGTATGTAAACCTAACCACTACTTTACAGCCATAACTAGGAAGAACGATAGTATGTAAAACTAACCACTACTTTACAGCCATAACAAGAAAGAATGATAGTATGTAAACCTAACCACTACTTTACAGCCATAACAAGAAAGAATGATAGTGTGTAAACCTAACCACTACTTTACAGTCATAACAAGAAAGAATGATAGTAGGTAGATCTAATCACTACTTTACAGTCACAACAAGAAAGAATGATAGTAGGTAGATCTAACCACTACTTTACAGCCATAACAAGAAAGAATGATAGTTTGTAAACCTAACCACTACTTTACAGCCATAACAAGAAAGAATGATAGTAGATACATCTAACCACTACTTTACAGCCATAACAAGAAAGAATGATAGTTTGTAAACCTAACCACTACTTTACAGTCATAACAAGAAAGAATGATAGTAGGTAGATCTAATCACTACTTTACAGTCACAACAAGAAAGAATGATAGTAGGTAGATCTAACCACTACTTTACAGCCATAACAAGAAAGAATGATAGTTTGTAAACCTAACCACTACTTTACAGCCATAACAAGAAAGAATGATAGTAGATACATCTAACCACTACTTTACAGCCATAACAAGAAAGAATGATAGTTTGTAAACATAACCACTACTTTACAGCCATAACAAGAAGGAATGATAGTATGTAAACCTAACCACTACTTTACAGTCATAACAAGAAAGAATGATAGTATGTAAACCTAACCACTACTTTACAGCCATAACTAGAAAGAATGATAGTATGTAAACCTAACCACTACTTTACAGCCATAACAAGAAAGAATGATAGTATGTAAACCTAACCACTACTTTACAGCCATAACAAGAAAGAATGGTAGTTTGTAAACCTAACCACTACTTTACAGCCATAACAAAAAGGAATGATAGTATGTAAACCTAACCACTACTTTACAGTTATAACAAGAAAGAATGGTAGTTTGTAAACCTAACCTTTACTTTACAGTCATAACAAGAAAGAATGATAGTATGTAAAGCTAACCACTACTGTACAGCCATAACAAGAACGAATGATAGTATGTAAACCTAACCACTACTTTACAGCCATAGCAAGAAAGAATGATAATATGCAAACCTAACCAATACTTTACAGCCATAACTAGAAAGAATGATAGTATGTAAACATAACCACTACTTTACAGCCATAACAAGAAAGAATGATAGTATGTAAACCTAACCACTACTTTACAGCCACAACAAGAAAGAAAGATAATATGTAAACCTAACCATTACTTTACAGCCATAGCTTGAAAGAATGATAGTATGTAAACCTAACCACTACTTTACAGCCATAACAAGAAAGGATGATAGTATGTAAACCTAACCACTACTTTACAGCCATAACAAGAAAGGACGACAATATGTAAACCTAACCACTACTTTACAGTTATAGCAAGAAAGAATTGTAGTTTGTAAACCTAACCACTACTTCACAGTCATAACAAGAAAGAATGATAGTATGTAAACCTAGCCACTACTTCACAGCCATAACAAGAAAGAATGATAGTTTGTAAACCTAACCACTACTTTACAGCCATAACAAGAAAGAATGATAGTATGTAAACCTAACCACTACTTTACAGCCATAACAAGAAAGAATGATAGTATGTAAACCTAACCACTACTTTACAGCCATAACAAGAAAGAACGATAGTATGTAAACCTAACCACTACTTTACAGCCATAACAAGAAAGATTGATAGTATGTAAACCTAACCACTACTTTACAGCCATAACAAGAAAGAACGATAGTATGTAAACCTAACCACTACTTTACAGTTATAACAAGAAAGAATCATAGTTTGTAAACCTAACCACTACTTTACAGCCATAACAAGAAAGAACGATAGTATGTAAACCTAACCACTACTTTACAGCCATAACAAGAAGGAATGATAGTTTCCATGACTCAAGTCATCGAACTGACCATTGGAATGGTCAACTGGTTCTTCGTCATATGATTAACCTGCTCTCTGAAGATTTTATTGCTATGAAAATACGACTTCTTTCATCAGAGAATAGAGTAGATTGTCCAATCTGAAAGGATAACCCTTGCACTGGTGGCGATTCAGCTCTCGCCATCTACCATTGAAATTATGAAGCATCACCTGTCTTTCGTTCAGATGATATGAAGCGTCATGTATCTCTATCCCTGACAGACTTAGAATTGAATCATCGATCCATTTTAAAGTCAGAAGAACCATCAAAACTGACAACGTTTGGTGAATAAAACGCATCCATATTACTCCTCAGGAAAGTTTTCCTCTGGACCTCACATCAGACTCGAGAATACGGTGGATTCTCGGACACAGCCTTATTATGTCAGCCGTGCTTTTATTGCAGCTGTTGTGTGAAGACAATGAAGTCTTCACACGGCCCCTAGCAGCGACGTACGCCGATATAGATACATGTATCTAATTAATAAAATAATGAAACAAATAAGCCGTCTGACTCTAGTGGGTGAGCATTGAAAAAAAAAAAACGACTCAAGATGGGGTAAAACTTCTGAGGTGTTGCGGTAACCAATAAGATGACCATGATCCATCGCAACCCAATTTTGAACCTTCAGATGGTAATCCAGTTGTTTTCACCTCTTAAGGACATATTTGATTATATATGGTGAAAACTAGCTCATGAATCAAATGCTAAACCGGTCATTTCAGATTGGACTTTCATATTTTAGTTCAGTTCAGTTGCGCTTTGATTTTTATGATTTTTACTCTTTTTGTTCATTTATCATTATTATTTTTTTTTTTGCTTTCTGCTTCAGTGCTTTTTCTTCTTCAGTGTTCCAAATATCTGCATTAATGTACGGTACCTTTACGGAAACTCTAATTGGCTGCATTGTCTTCCAGTTTGTTCACAAGCCAATGAAAATGTTGGATTACTATTTGAAAATTTAAATTGACCAATCAGATGTTTAAAACTGGAAGATATCCATGATGCATTGTTATTTATATAAAACTCCATTTAGTTGTTGACCAAGCAAAAAAATTCCTTTGATTATAATCTCGATTTCTCGCAATCAACAATGGCTATTATTTTTTATCCGCCTTTAATATTTGATGTGTTCATATAACACACAACATGTTAAAAAAAGCATAATTATGCTGTTATATATACATATGCACACGTGACACTTAGCACACATTGTCCTCATTTCCTTAGTTGAATTCGTATTAGAATATATTGGCACATTATTGTATCGCATGGGCACATAACGAAATTTAATGGTTGATCACGCATTTTGATGAGTTTTATTATATATTGCAGCTTATTTGTGCAGACTTATTGCAGAGATAACGATCTAAAAAAATATTTCCTGACATTGAATATTTTTTTGTAGATTGTTGTGTATTGATATGATTGTCTTAAATGAATTATGGTTCATGAATCTTCCATTGCAAAGATATAGTTTTAAGCTATATCCATCAACTTCAGTTTTGGATTACTCTGTAAGCTAAATTTCTATCATTTCATGGATATTTTGTTGAAACTTTTGCTGTTCGTTGATTTTATTGATCGATTGAATCGACTTTAATGTTAAATGTTTGTAAAACTTAAATCTGATGGTACCGGTATAGTGATTTGTCCTTTTTACCTATTATCTAGCATATATAAACCCCTTCGTCTCTGTTTCACTTACAGGAATAAGTCGGCAGACCTCAACAACAGGATTGCTGGATAAGATTATGTATCCGAGCCCAGGGGTGAGTCGCCAAACTTCGACCACCGGCCTCTTCGACAAGTTAAAATCCAAACCGTCATCTAGAACTCGCAACTCTTCGACGCAATCGACGGACGGAGATGAGGGATACTCCTCTCAGATGATGCGAACGTCGGTAACGTCGGATTTGACGCCAACGACGCTATACCGGGATGACCTAGATAACGTCTTCGAACCACCTCTCTCGGCCCCTTTCGGTAATCTCCGGAGGTTGTCCGAAGTTGATACCCCGACGCCGAGCTCTTGTAGTGAGGTATTAAGCAGGGGAAGCAGTGCGGAGGACGAAGAGAAAAGAGGCCCTATCGATATTCTGAAGGAATCTAGTGGGCATCCAAGGACCTCCAAAAACTCAGCTATCGAGGAATGTTGCTCAGGTCCTGACTATGATCTGGCAAATTCAAAATCACGGCAAATGGGTTCTGAGAGCCAACTTGTCCCCTCTCGTAAAGAAACGGGTGTATAATGATGTCTATGAGAGACAGTTAATACTTCTATCAGACTAACTATTCTATCATGTATATAGAACATTATTATAAAGTAATTTATATTAGAATTATTTATTGATGTTAAAATGCTAATATATAGCTCCTAATAGTCAAAATCCATTTAAACAAAGATTCAGAGAGATAATGTGAAACATGGTGTTTTCTCGTGCATTTAATCTTGTCGTTTTCCGCGAGTGAAAAATTTGTGATAATTAAATGCCCGAAAAAGTAAATAATGGCAATTGCCTATAATGTTGGGAATTTAATGATCGCGAAATGATGCAAAAGTCTCAAAACTAATCAATCACAAATTGCCACAAAAATAATATGTTTTACACCATTAGGGTAAACTCGCCAAATCATTCCGCAATAATTTTAAAGGTCGTATTCATTCACAGATTATAGTCGTACCGCATTGAATAAACCTATCAGTGTACAGGTGATAACGGTCTCTCATTGAATAGACCTATCAGTGTACAGGTGATAACGGTCTCTCATTGAATAGACCTATCAGTGTACAGGTGATAACGGTCTCTCATTGAATAGACCTATCAGTGTACAGGTGATAACGGTCTCTCATTGAATAGACATATCAGTGTACAGGTGATAACGGTCTCTCATTGAATAGACCTATCAGTGTACAGGTGATAACGGTCTCTCATTGAATAGACCTATCAGTGTACAGATGATAACGGTCTCTCATTGAATAGACCTATCAGTGTACAGGTGATAACGGTCTCTCATTGAATAGACCTATCAGTGTACAGGTGATAACGGTCTCTCATTGAATAGACCTATCAGTGTACAGGTGATAACGGTCTCTCATTGAATACACCTATCAGTGTGCAGGTGATAACGGTCTCTCGTTGAATAGACATGTCAGTGTACAGCTGATAACGGTCTCTCATTGAATAGACCTATGAGTGTACCGGTGATAACGGTCTCTCATTGAATAGACCTATCAGTTTACAGCTGATAACGGTCTCTCATTGAATAGACATATCAGTGTACAGGTGATAACGGTCTCTCATTGTATAGACATATCAGTGTACAGGTGATAACGGTCTCTCATTGAATAGACCTGTCAGTGTACAGGTGATAACGGTCTCTCATTGAATAGACATATCAGTGCACAGCTGACAACGATCTCATTGAATAGAACAATCAGTGTACAGCTGACAACGGTCTCTCATTGAATAGACCTATCAGTGTACAGCTGATAACGGTCTCTCATTGAATAGACCTATCAGTGTACAGCTGATAACGGTCTCTCATTGAATAGACCTATCAGTGTACAGCTGATAACGGTCTCTCATTGAATAGAACAATCAGTGTACAGCTGACAACGGTCTCATTGAATAGACCTATCAGTGTACAGCTGATAACGGTCTCTCATTGAATAGACCTATCAGTGTACAGCTGATAACGGTCTCTCATTGAATAGAACAATCAGTGTACAGCTGACAACGGTCTCATTGAATAGACCTATCAGTGTACAGCTGACAACGGTCTCTCATTGAATAGACCTATCAGTGTACAGCTGATAACGGTCTCTCATTGAATAGACATATCAGTGTACAGCTGATAACGGTCTCTCATTGAATAGAACAATCTGTGTACAGCTGACAACGGTCTCATTGAATAGACCTATCAGTGTACAGCTGATAACGGTCTCTCATTGAATAGACCTATCAGTGTACAGCTGATAACGGTCTCATTGAATAGCAGTAATTCTTTCACAGATTAGTATATCAATTTAGTATCAATTTACACCTCTTTGTATATTTAATAGATAGTGTACAGCTTACATATAACTCTGTTGGATAAATGTAATTCATTTACAGGTAATTACTCATTAAATAAATGTGTCAATTTTAGCAGGTCTAGTAACCATTCCGCTTTGAATACATGTGTCAATTTACAGCTTAGTCGGGCACCATTGCAAATTATGTTTTCCCGAGATCATACCTCAAAACATACTTCTGTTCCCTCGTATCTTTTGAACAGGATGTTACATGTATATGACTGAATGCGATACGTCGAAATTAAATTAAGCATCCATCAGCACTGAATGACACAGAATAGTAGACATTGGCACAAATGTTTGCTTTGTTAAAATGGTCATATGGGGTATTCGCTACTCTTCATATTATTTCATAAAGTTCACTTAGAAATTCTTTTTGAGTTAATTTCGCAATGTGTCTAAACAGCGCATACATGGTGTCATCTTCACGGTGTGGACAAAAAATAAACATCTGCAATAGAATAAACTGCATTAATATGAGGTTTATGAAATAAGCATTTTTCATCTGAGCAGGTGTGACACATAAAATTATTTGCTTTGCTGTGAATCTGATGTAAGAACGAATATCAGACCATAGTCAATAAAATGTCAAACTTCTGATACGGATTCGTGTATATCAACAATAATATTTTTACTCAATACATTTATGATGTGTAACCATATTAAGTATTTATTGCTGGTCTCATTTAATATATTCTCAAACCGTCAGCTATTTAATTTATGATGCCAACCAGATCGAGTATAAACAGTCAGTATTTCCACTGTTTAATGTCAAATACTTAAATCTATAATACTTCTTAGATACGTTTTATCGATCTTATTGTTGCAATTAGTTCTTGTGAATTTAGACATCGTTAAACCGTATGGGCACAATGTTGCCACCAACTTTTCAATTCACCACCGCTGTAAACTTTTGCTATATTAGTTTACAGTATTTTCTTGTTGTTTTAGGGATGCCGAGTTGTCAGTGATCTACTGTAAAATGTACAGTAAATATTACGAATTTACAGTGAATTACTGTAAAAAAAAGTTAGATGTAAAAGTGTATTTCGCAATATTTACTGCACTTCAACTTAGAGAATCCTTATTTTGAACAAGTTGAATTCAATTGAATTTGTGATAACTGACGCTTTATTCGGTGTATTAATAGCATGCCACTTTCTGTGATCTAATGGTTTAAAAATCCATAACCTTGAATATATTGTATTGATAATTATCTCCAATTATTATTCCTGATTGTACAGATATCCACATATCCCCCCATGAATCGACATATATAGCAGCTATACCTATTCTTGTTAACATTATGATAGGACATATGTTTGTAAATCTCAGTTATTTATTTCCATCAGTGTATATATCACAGTGACGTTGCAAAATACACGGAAATTAAAACTTAGGATAATAAATTTTCATATTCTGTGTTTAGAAGTTTTTATTTCGAATATTAAAATGACAACTCGAGAGATTCAGCGGCTATCACTCGACGAAGAAACTTCAAATTTGACAACATTCATAACAATGCTCGGTCGATTTCCTTTCGACCGCTTTCGATTTGGGATAACTTCAGCGTCGAAAATTTTGCAAAATGAAATGGTTGACGTATACAACAAACATGCTGGATCGGAAGCATACAAGGATGACGTTCTATTTTTTATACGCCAGCCAAAAGGCGGATGTATTATGTGATGGCGGTTTCCGTCCGTCTGTCCGTGTGTCCGTCTGTCCGTCCCCCGTGTCCGGTCTATATCTGGAACAGTTTTCTATCTACAGTTCCAATTTTTGGTGAGTGGATACCCTACGGGGAGACGATGTGTCGCGTACAAAAATGAAGGTCGAGGTCAGAGGTCAAAGGTCACTGGCCTGAAAAACAGAAAATCACTGAAGTGTTCATGTCCGGTCTATATCTCTGAATGTTTTCTATCGACAGTTGCAATTTTTTGTGAGTGGATACATCAGGTGGAGACGATGTGTCGCGTACTGAAATTCAGTTCAAGGTCAGAGGTCAAAGGTCACTTTTGCTAAGAATCAGGAAATCAATGATCATTGATAGTTTTCTATTTACAGTTCTAATTTTTGGTCAATGGATGCCCTAGGGGGGAACGATGTGTTACATACCAAGTGTAAGTCAAGGTCAGAGGCCAAAGATCAGTGTGACTGAAAAATCAGGAAATCATTAAAAACTTATAATTTTTGGTGGGTGGATTCAATAGGGGGAAATGAAGTGTTGCATACCAAAATTTAGGTCAAGGTCGAAGGTCAAAGGTCACTGACCCCAAAATTAGGAAATTATTAAAAATAACTTTTTTTGTCAGTGGATACATTAGGGAGACATGATGTGTCACATACCAAAATGTAGATCAATGTCAAAGGTCAAGGTCACTGTGACCCCAAAATCATGAAATTATTAAAAATCATGATTTTTTATGTCCATTGATATATTAAGGGGAGACGATTTTGTCATGTACCAAAATTCAGTTCAAGGTCAGAGGTCAAAGGTCACTTTTGCTAAGAATCAGGAAATCAATGATCATTGATAGTTTTCTATTTGCAGTTCTAATTTTTGGTCAATGGATGCCCGAGGGGGGAACGATGTGTTGCATACCAAGTGTAAGTCAAGGTCAGAGGCCAAAGGTCAGTGTGACTGAAAAATCAGGAAATCATTAAAAACTTATAATTTTTGGTGGGTGGATTCAATAGGGGGAAATGAAGTGTTGCATACCAAAATTTAGGTCAAGGTCGAAGGTCAAAGGTCACTGACCCCAAAATTAGGAAATTATTAAAAATAACTTTTTTTGTCCGTGGATACATTACGGAGACATGATGTGTCACATACCAAAATGTAGATCAGTGTCAAAGGTCAAGGTCACTGTGACCCCAAAATCATGAAATTATTAAAAATCATGATTTTTTGTGTCCATTGATATATTAAGGGGAGACGATTTTGTCATGTACCAAAATTTAAGTCAAGGTTAATAGTCAAGGTCACTGTGACCCCAGTTCAGGAAACTTTTAAAAATTACTTTTTTGTGTCAGTAGTAGATACATTAGGGGGAAATGATGTGTCACGTACCAAAATGTAGGTCAAGGCCGAAGGTCAAGGTCGCTGTGACCCCCAAAATTATGAAATGGTTAAAAATTATGATTTTTTGTGTCCATTGATACACTGAGAGAAGACGATGTGTCATGTACCAACATCCAGGTCAAGGTCAAATGTCAAGGTCACTGTGACCCCAAAGTCCGGAAATCATTAAAAGAAACATTTTCATATGCCTGTCGAAGAGAAGGTCATGTAATGCGATATTGCGTTCTGTCCAGTCATCCATTAACATTTGGGGGCCCTCGGTGGCCGAGTGGTCTAAGGCGCTTCGTTGGTGACCGCTAGTCTCACACCGCTGAACTGGCACGGGTTCGAGCCCGGCGGGTCCATGTGCGAAAGTCTGTCAGTTACTTGCCGAAGGGCGGTGGTTCTCTCCGGGTACCCCGGCTTCTTCCACCAACCAAACTGACTGTCACCATATGAGTGAAACAAACTTGAGTGTGACATTAAGCCAAATTCCCTCCCTCCCTCCATTAACATTTGTTGTCCATGCGATATCTCTAGTTTCAAGGTATGGATTGGTACCAAACTTTGGGTATACCTTACTCGCATGGCAAAGAGGAGCCATATTCATTTTGAGATTTGTCAAAGGTCAAGGTCACAGTCCCCCAAAACTGAATCAAGTTTAGCTAACTATATGCATTAGGTTGAAATAGTCAGAGTTGTCCCACCTACATATATAATGCATTTGTCCTGTGGAGTTGTCTCCCATATTTGATACATGTAAGAAACAGCTACATTCAGTTAAGCTGGTGTGAAATAAAATCCGTACATTTATTAATTTAACGAGGAGAGGGGTCCTTTATGAACTTTATACCTGTGTATTAACTCAAGAACAAAGGTCTACTTCATCACTTTCTTCACATTTTTCTTCCTTCATGAACAGTTTTCTCGCCTGAAAGAAATTCATTTAAAGGAAAACTACTATTTTCTTTGTTTTTGACTATTGTCGATTTAGTCCAGTGGCACGACCCCACATTCTTAAAAAAAAAACTAAAATAGTTCTTAGTGTCTCAATGAAATTTAGCCCGGGTGGCCGCTCGCCACCCGCGTGGCTTTTTCAAAATCCAAGTTGGCCGCCAAGATGGCTGCCATGGACATATAAATCTATAATTCTTCATAACGTTCGTTCTAAGTACAGTATAATAGCATTATTGGTGTTGACTATTATGTTTTTAACGTCAAGGAATTTGATTATAACGTTAATTTAGTATTTGGTTGTCATTTTTATGGGAAAAAATCCAAGATGGCCGCCAAATACACCAGAAAACCTCATAACGTATTACCAAAATTTAATTTTCAATTGACTTCCTCATTGTTACTATCAACATATTTATTTTTCACACATCCGTATCATTATCGGCATCTGTTTATAACCAGTTACTTTAAACTATTGGAAAACAAAGAAATAATATACAAAAAACATGATGTGCAAGGTTATGGGTCCTGTCAGTCATGCTATTTATAGGTGATAAAATGGACTAGTAGTTATTACTTTTTTCTCTTTTATTACAGGTTCTGAGATTCTGGTGACATGGCGGAAGTAAAACAACAAGAGGAGTGTCTCTTCAAGTCACTTTACAATTGTAGTGAGCTAGATGGGAGGTTGATGGACTCCACACGGATCGACACAATATTGTCAGGCAGTAAAATTCGTCAAGATAATTTTGGACAACGACCAGAACTTTCTGATGGCTCGTTGACTGTAAAATGTCACAAAAACTGTATAAACAAATATGTATCTCCTTCTGCACTACAGAAATTGAGCAAGCGTGTGCCCAGTGACGATGCTTCTGACGGTGCAACAATGCCACCCAAACGATTGCGCTCAAGTGTTGGTAGTACTGTATTTGACTTTCGCAAACACTGCTTGTTCTGTTATCATCTATCTCCTTGTACACTGCCCCATGAGTGATGGCAGGGTACCACAGCAACGCAGAAAGCCTGCTTCAATAGTAAGGACTGTCGTAATGGCTGATGGTAAAACATTCTACAAACAGCATCTTCTAGACTTATGTGACAAACGTGGAGATGAGCTTGGCAGAATAGTGCGTGGTCGTATTCTTGGTGCACAGTCTGATCTGCATGCTGCAGACGCCAGGTACCATCGCAAATGCAGTGCTGCTTTCCATGGCAGTACTCAAAAGACCAATGATACTGATAGCAAGTCTGCTGCTGACGACCAAGCATTCACTGAAACTGTGATGGTTTTGAGTAGTGATCCCTCAAAAGTCTGGGATTCTCCAGATATTTCCATTGTGTTGCCAGCATTGCCATGCAATGACAGTCAAGACGGCAGTTCTGAGATTATCAATTATGATCTGCACAAGCCCACCCTCAGTGACATCTCTCATTCCTGCTGACTGTCTATTTGCTTTTAAAAACTGGACAGCTGCCGATCTTTTGAATCGGCGGAATTCATCATATGAGTAGGAGACATCATACTTGTAAAGTTCCTCAATGAGCATTTTATGATCCCCTAATAGCACCCCTATGGCTATTTGCAATGGTGTTGACTGACACGTAACCATGGAGCTGATGATATTACCCACCATTAGGGACTGTAGTGAGTTTTCAAATTTTGGGCTGATCGATGAAAGTAGCTTTATCAGTGTCTCACTTATACACTCTGATGCAACGTCCCGGTCAATGTGTTTGTTGTACGATTTGAAATCACGCTTCAATGCCCTGGACTCCTTCATTATCTGCTTGCCAACTTTCTTTACACATTCATCCATAAAACTATTCTCATCATCATCCATAATTCTGAGATTCTTGGCCACATGTTTTCTAAACACAAGTAAGGTTGCCATTCCAGGGGAATGCAATGGTAACATTTCATCTCCAAAATGTTGGATCACCTTCTCTACCAAGGTACGCCTAGACATGTCACGTCCACCCTGAGCAGAGTACACTGCCTCAACATCGAGAGAATTCCAGACTTTTGAGGGATCACTACTCAAAACCATCACAGTTTCAGTGAATGCTTGGTCGTCAGCAGCAGACTTGCTATCAGTATCATTGGTCTTTTGAGTACTGCCATGGAATGCAGCACTGCATTTGCGATGGTACCTGGCGTCTGCAGCATGCAGATCAGACTGTGCACCAAGAATACGACCACGCACTATTCTGCCAAGCTCATCTCCACGTTTGTCACATAAGTCTAGAAGATGCTGTTTGTAGAATGTTTTACCATCAGCCATTACGACAGTCCTCACTATTGAAGCAGGCGTTCTGCGTTGCTGTGCTACCCTGCCATCATACTCATGGGGCAGTGTACAAGGAGATAGATCATAACAGAACAAGCAGTGTTTGCGAAAGTCAAATACAGTACTACCAACACTTGAGCGCAATCGTTTGGGTGGCATTGTTGCACCGTCAGAAGCATCGTCACTGGGCACACGCTTGCTCAATTTCTGTAGTGCAGAAGGAGATACATATTTGTTTATACAGTTTTTGTGACATTTTACAGTCGACGAGCCATCAGAAAGTTCTGGTCGTTCAAAATTATCTTGACGAATTTTACTGGCTGACAATATTGTGTCGATCCGTGTGGAGTCCATCAACCTCCCATCTGGCTCACTACAATTGTAAAGTGCCTTGAAGAGACACTCCTCTTGTTGTTCTACTTCCGCCATGTCACCAGAATCTCAGAACCTGTAATAAAAGAGAAAAAAGTAATAACTACTAGTCCATTTTATCACCTATAAATAGCATGACTGACAGGACCCATAACCTGCAACATCATGTTTTTTGTATATTATTTCTTTGTTTTCCAATAGTTTAAAGTAACTGGTTATAAACAGATGCCGATAATGATACGGATGTGTGGACAATAAATATGTTGATAGTAACAATGAGGAAGTCAATTGAAAACTAAATTTTGGTAATAAGTTATGAGGTTTTCTGGTGTATTTGGCGGCCATCTTGGATTTTTTCCCATAAAAATGACAACCAAATACTAAATTAACGTTATAATCAAATTCCTTGACGTTAAAAACATAATAGTCAACACCAATAATGCTATTATACTGTACTTAGAACGAACGTTATGAAGAATTATAGATTTATATGTCCATGGCAGCCATCTTGGCGGCCATCTTGGATTTTGAAAAAGCCACGCGGGTGGCGAGCGGCCACCCGGGCTAAATTTCATTGAGACACTTAGAACTAATGAAAAAAGCAAAGAAACGATTGTTAAGAGACCAAACAAGGTTATGGGTCCTGCCTCCGGACTAATTTCAGTGTGGGATATGTGAGCTCTTGGCTCTTGTTTCAATGTCACCTAGTTACCAAGAGTTAAGACCATTTTAGTTATCATTCAATATAAGATGTGAAATATGTTACATTCTCAGAAGCACAAAATCGTAGACCGTTCTCTGGATTGCTAGCTACCAATTGGGATCAAGGCCATTAAGCAACCTTGAAATTCGGACCAGTGTAATTCCAGATATATGGGCGTAAATTGAAGCCCCTTGGGCTCTTGTTTTCATTGTCACCTTCTTGAAAGACGTAAACTGAATCAGGTTCTTAACCAAACGGAGAAGGCAGGTATCCTGAGCGACAGATGTCGTATTCGCTAATCTCAAACATTGTGTGATAGACACATCTTCAGTGGTGATAGTACAGATGTCGTATTCGCCAATCTCAAACATTGTGTGATAGACACATCTTCAGTGGTGATAGTACAGATGTCGTATTCGCTAATCTCAAACATTGTGTGATAGACACATCTTCAGTGGTGATAGTACAGATGTCGTATTCGCTAATCTCAAACATTGTGTGATAGACACATCTTCAGTGGTGATAGTACAGATGTCGTATTCGCCAATCTCAAACATATTGGACTCAAGTCATATCAATTTCACGTATTACAAAAAAATAGCCATTTGGCTTATAAGGGATGTGAATTATAACACTGGGAAAGTTATATTCATGTTCAGCACACTCGAATTACTTTTCCTGATTCAAAGAAGTAAATTTCCATTTTTGTGAAGAAAAAAAATATTTTGAGATGCAAAAATGCGCCTCCATGATTTCGCTAACACCACCAAAATCTTGTCAGCTCTTTGCCTATCTCGCAAGATCAATATACTCAAATTTCATGGAAATCAAACATGTTGTTTAGAAGATATGATGTTACACATGTTTACCTGCATTCATGTCTATAGCGCCACCTAGCGACAACCAAATACCACGACAAACAAGCAGGTGAAATTTAAAGCCCTAGGGAAATTGCACATAAAAGTTCAATGGAAAAAACTTTAATCATGATAATGGTTATGGGGTTTTTGACAGTTAGTCAGATAATTGAGATTTTTCATTTAAATAGCAATTTGGTTCGCACCAAAAGAAAATTATCATGTCGGCAATCCTACATTTATACTTGGCAACATAGAATAGAAGAATCTTTAAATATTTCTCCAAGCGAATGGCAAATTTTTATTTCACAAAAAACTTCAGTTTTTGAAATGCAAATAAGGTGCCTTTATAATTACGCCAGCTACACCACAACCTTTTCAGCACATTGCATATCCTTCAAGACCATTGTAATAAAATTTCATAGAAATCAAACAAGTCGTTCAGACGAAATCGTCACAAAAAGGTTTACCTGTGCTCTGAATACAACGCCACCTAGTGGTGAGCATCAGCTATCGAAACACAACCAGGCAAATTTCCCAGGCCTAAGGAGATAGCACACAATGTCTGACCCGAAAATATTTAACGGTTTCAGAGATATTCACGTTTAAAGTCGCGGCGGCGGCGCCGGCGGATCCGGCGGAGCCGTTTCTCATGAAAACATAAGAGCATCCACTTTGTGGAAATGCTCTAATTAGTTTGTCGTCTTCGTTTCAATAACGATGACACACGAATAATTTTGATTAATACATCGAAACTAAAAATTGATGTCGAACTAGAATTACTGGTAGTATTCGAAATATGAATATAGTCCTCATAGTGTCGGGCTTGTCCATATTCTTTCTGCGAGCGCGTTATGCTGGGCAATGGGAACCTTAGTGTAATCTTCACGTCAATTATCAGAGAGCGTTAATAACGTAAATGGCTTGTCGGAATAAACGGAAACAATGTCCCAGGGCATGCACATTGTCTATTTTCGTATCTTTCTCTTGAGGAAAATTTGTCATTCTTCAGTTGCAAATAAGGAATACATTGCCTTTCAATGAGCCGGATTTTATCGGACATTATTCATATATGTGACGGTTAACCGTTTGTGATTAGACTGTTCGAATCGGAGGGGGGTGTGTCACCGCTGGAAGGATGGAAGAGCCAGTTCGGGAGCGCCAGTGCTTGGAAATGCATTCCCCCGTGGTTCTCGCTTACCAGCGCGAGATAGGTGTTGCCTTTTATGTGGAAAATTCTTTACGGACTATGGATTGGGATGGCATTCCCATTTATGGACTATGAACTGTAATTTCGCTGTGAAGGCGATTTTCCGGGTGTTCGCAACGGCGCCGGGGGGTGAAGAGTGGCCCCGGCTATATAAGCTCGAGCAGACGGAGGGAGCGTGTTCAGACCAGAAAGACAGCGCTGGATAAAGCACGTCCAGGTACAGCCTGTAACTTTCGATTTTGGCGTAATTTACGGTTGGGCCGTAAATGCAGTTGTTTTGGCCTGGGAGTCTAAAAGCTTGTACAATCCTGTAGCTAGTGTAACCTGTAAAAACACGCCAATCCAATGACAATTTGCCAGCTCGCATTTTCGGTGTGGAAACGTGTTTGTGGTTATACTATAGTTTAGGAAACACGACAGCGTGGCGTGTCTAGTATAGTTGTGGGGTATTTTATAATACTGTAATGAGACATGTGTTTGCCCGTAGCACATTCAGGCAACTTGCATGGTCTAACTTCAGTATAAAATAAGGCTTTTAGGTCTATACCAGTAGGTTGATAATTTCGACATTATTGCTGTGCTATCCCGCTGCACTGGGACTAAAGCCACACT
>JAVTVY010040980.1:0-19566 GCA_036873755.1 Hanleya hanleyi | reverse complement strand
GTCTTCTTTGATCCTTGTAGTAATTTATGTGGAATTACCCAGACCCGACCATGATTGCCCGTGGTGAACCATACCTCCAGTCAAAACAGAAGACAATTATTACTGTCCTGCTAGACTTGCCTCCGTTGTCATATTTCCGGTATATCTGTATGTGCTATACAAACCAGCAGATATCTAAAGCCGCATATACCGTTGTCTTGATAAGAGACCTCGGCCCCCATTGTCATATGGTTTATCTGCATGTGCTAAACAAACCAGCAGGTACTTTGTTATTGCGCCATATAATATCATCTCTTTACACGGCACAAAACCACGGAGAGATATTCACTATACCCATAGACAATATGGCTAGACGGAAACTGGAGAAGAAAGCAAAAACCAGCTGTCAAATTTCTCGTTTTCTCAAACACAAAGAATATAATCTTGTGCACAGAAGGACGTTAGAAATCAATGCAGCTAATGCAGTATGAGTCTGACATACAAGTTTATTATACTGTGTCAGTCTGAATACTACATTATACATGTTTATTTTAATACATTCTGAGAGGTGCGATATACACTAATTCGCCTACACTGTACTGAACAGACAGCTGTGCTTTTAATACGGTATATGCGGCTTTAGATATCTGCTGCTTTGTATAGCTCATACAAATATACCGGAAATATGACAATGGAGGCAAGTCTAGCAGGACAGTAATAATTGTCTTCTGTTTTGACTGGAGGTATAGTTCACCACGGGCAATCATGGTCGGGTCTGGGTAATTCCACAGAAATTACTACAAGGATCAAAGAAGACCAAATGTCAACTTCGATACACGTGTTGAACCAGCGAGACACGAAGTCAAGTCATATAGTATAATAAATACTGGTCCTAGGGGGCCACACCTGCAATAACACTGGTGAAAACCCAGACTCACCATATCTGAAAACGAGGCGAATTATCTAGACGTTGCCGTTTTCAAGGGAAAGAGATATTTGACTGACTCAATACTTGAGGTGAAATCGTAAACAAAGCTAACTGAACTAGCACCACGGGGAGCAGTCCCTTCCCTGGAACTGTGCGATATAGCGAAAT
This sequence comes from Hanleya hanleyi, assembly GCA_036873755.1. Taxonomy (NCBI): domain Eukaryota; kingdom Metazoa; phylum Mollusca; class Polyplacophora; order Lepidopleurida; family Hanleyidae; genus Hanleya; species Hanleya hanleyi. The sequence continues at coordinate 18,491 of JAVTVY010040980.1, read as the reverse complement.
ACAAGCATATCAATCAGCTAATTGCCACATTCCCACACAAAGAAATGATTATGTTACACAAACTTTTCGGGATGATGGCTTCATACTACTACAGGCAAATAAAGCCGTAGCTGAGAGTTTCTTTGAGATGGCTAATAACGCACATACTCCATTGAAATTCACGTATGAAATATCTGAAAACGAGGTCAATTATCTAGATGTTGCCGTTTTCAAGGGAAAAGATGTTCGACTGACTCAATACTTGATGTGAAATGCTAAACAAAGCCAACTGAAACCTACAAATACCTATACAGCAAATCAGCACATTACGGGAGAACTGAAAGATAGGTATACGAAACTGCAATAATACTGCAGACTACATAGACTAGTCAGAATACTTCAAGCAAAAGCTTAAAAAGAGAGGATACTCTACCTCGGAAATTACCGACAGAAACAAATACCTCAAGAGGAACGACGGCATACAGAATAAGTCTGTACTGAAACGACGTATGCGTCATAACGACTTTCAATCCATACACGAAATGGCTGAAAGGGATCTTAAAGAAATACTGGATCACAAACAAATATGCCGAAAACTTTACCAGCCAGCCACAATTATGCTATAGGCGGGGTAAAAGCATCAGTTAAATACTGAAAAAATATAAAATCTGACCATAACGGTCAATGCGTATAGGCTCCCTGATGAGGGTTTCGCTGGTCAGAAATAAGAATTTTCGACCTAAAATAACCCGAAACTTGCACCCGCAGATACTAAACAATAAATACTAGGTATAACCTAGAAAACAAAACGGGCAAGTAGGAGTCCGGGTTTTCACCAGTGTTATTGCAGGTGTGGCCCCCTAGGACCAGTATTTATTATACTATATGACTTGAGCTTCTTATTTAACCGAAATGATCTGTTTTGCTACTAAAATCTGAAATTAAATACACTTAGGACATTATAAAATACATTTATATACTTTCCAGTGTGCACAACCTGAAACATTTCTGGTGGGGCGAAAGATTATATCAAATTTGAGCTACATTGTAATTTTCATATATTCAGCCGCAATGTGCATTTCGGGGGTATGGGAAGGAAAAATTCTACAACTTTGTTGAAACCAGCTGGATGGTCCTCCTTTGTGCTTCCCTGCAAACAAGGTACATATGGGTAGCTGATCCATTAGGACTGTGGCACTCATATGGGAAACACAACATTCCGTAAATAATGATAATAATAAATCCGCAAAATTTCACAAAATCCAGCGTGCAAATCAGCCGTTTGAATACCAAACTAAAGCATGTGCCTCAAGATGGGAAGTATGCTTGTTGTAACTGTGCAGATAACAATTCTGGATATCCGGAGCTGTTATTGAATGATATTACCTTCGTGGGATGTGTCAGTAGTCCATTGTGTGATTTTCCCCCAAAAAGTCAATATCTCAGAATGGTAAAATGGTAAAAATGCAAAATATACACTAAGCTGCTCTTCTGGAACGGTTATCACATATTGAAATAATCATATAGTCCCTACCAATAACTTAGCAGCCCTAAAGTGTGGTTTCCTCTGATGGTACCGATATATGCCTGGGCCCATGGACTAAGTATGGCCCTACCCTGTCCACCTCAGGCCTACCTGAGCTTTTCAAAAAAATTCACCGCATGGCTTCGAGATACCTTCCATCTGTTCTACAGCTCGGGATGAAGAAAACAAGAGGCCACACCCTATACCGCAAATGTCCATGAGTAGGTTTCACAGCGGGACCAACATTGTCCACTGTACCAGTATTGACCTGTCCACCCTAAGCTTACAAAAGCTTAATAATAATTTTCGAATCATCCAAGAGATGTTGTAGATCTGTAATTTTGAAGAAATAGGACAGCATATGACCCGAGAATAGCGGGTTACGTTTGGGTTACGTCGGTAAAGTTTAGTTGATTGGCTGACGACATCACGTGGTCTGATATCGGGGAATTTCCTCATATAGTTGCCGAAAGTTGCCTGAAAACGGATACACACGATCCCAGGGTCAGTCTTACGCGTATAGATGGCCCAGTTGGTTACAAGTTGCCTTGTGGGGTGACATATTGATGCACACGTGATGTAGACTACAACTGAGCTGCTATCAACCAGAAGTCACCATTACCAGTAGTAGAGAAACTGTACAGAAAGGCATTTACGGATGCGCAGGGCGTGTGAGTGATATAGGGATATATCTCATTCAAATATGGCGCAGGGTGTCATATTGATGCCGTGTAGACACGACTGGGACGGTTTCTACTGGAAATGACGTCATTAGTGACGTCATGGGCCATAGAGAAAATGCAAATACGATCGAATTAGATGAGAATGTGGGACGAAGTGGCTAACTACACCTCAATACACTAACCCATAGGAGTGGGCAAGTCAAGCTCTGAGGTGCATCATAGAGTTGCGTACATAGCCATCGTAGCGCAGGGGATAATAGTTACGGCATACTTGGGGTCACTGAAGTCTCTGATCGAACGTCAAGGCAGACAACTTTTGTCGACAACAGTTGTATTAGGAATAGAGAAGCTAGGACCAAACCCATACACAATGGAACCGGTTCAGACCTGTTTCAAAGGCTTCGATTCAGTTTGAGGATGAATTATTTGACCCACCGTCATAACGTGGTAAAGACCTTAACAACTAAAAACAATTAACGCCCGACTTCATGCAGTTACGCTCTAACGTGGAGTAGAAAGACCCTAAACACACAGACACACCTAAACATAGCTCTATGTGTGTAGCCCATGCTAAGCGCTAGTCTGATTGGCTAGCCTCCAATGAGAGACAGCAAAAACACGCCTACTAGTAATTACACATTTTATTAACCCCTCCAACATAACACACCTGGGAAAGCTGCTCTTTTTAACACTTCTCGTATACACTTGTCCCAATCTGCCTGTAGAATTTGGAATGTAGTTTGAGACAAATGTTGATAGAAAATGACGTCGTCGGTCGTAGACAAAGAGTAAGTACGGGCGGGTTAGGTGCGGACGTCGGACTAAGCAGCTACCTGCACCCCTGTTCACTAACCCATATGAGTGGACATGTCGACCTTGGGTACAGGGTGTCATCTTGAAGTTGTCGGTATGTAGATTACGGTTGGTGTAGGTTTGACCGGAGTTGAAGTGATGGTGTGCACGTGCAGCCGAGGAGTAGCGGAAACAGGCGTCTAGTCCGTCATTCAATATTCACTCTTCCAATAGAGAATTTCCGCGCCCATAATTCAAAGACATAATCCATATAATAACATTAGCACCAAATTAAAAGGATGAATCGCAGTATACATAAAACTAGGCTAATTTCCTGCAAGACAGAAGCGGTCAACAGTTTTCAATGATGCCAGCAAGACATCATGATGTTCCAAAATATCAAATCCGTATCGCTGCTCAGTATTCCTAATCCATATGTTATACGTTGTGAAGTCGTTAACTAGATTGTTATGTATCTCAGTCAGGCTTGGTTGTATCTGTTCATATGCGCACTATGGGGATCTTGAAATAGATAGATTCATACAGCCCCTAGCCCCGGGTTAAGTGGAATTAGTTACGAAACTTACCGCCATAGACCTTGCACGCTACGCTCGTATTTTTCTATCAGCATGCAATACGTATCGCCAAATTTGAGAAACTTCGAATGGAGGCGCTTGAAGATATAGACCTGTTTCACAAGTTTCTGAACTAATGTATTGTGACGTTGATTAAAATTGTCACATTTGATACAGGATCTAGCAAATGCGACCCCTTGCGAGAAAGATGTCATTATGGTTACGCAGGTCGATGTTTGGGGGATTTATCATCCATCCGGACTCTGAATGAGCTGTGTGGGTTGAGCTGTGCGGGTTGAGCTGTGTGGGTGGGTTAGCAGGCATGGAATGATGGGTCTGTCTAGCCTGCAAGCCTGGTAGAGTTACTTCATCCTGAGTACAGTACACTACACTCAACCTGGGAGAGCCGCGTTAGGTGTGTTTACGATTCTCGTTTGCTATTGTCAATGTATCAGACGCCTCCTTGGTTGTGTTCGCTCTTGTCCAATTGATTTTTTGAAACATCATGATGTCTTGCCTGCAACAAAAATATGTTCAGTCGGTGGCAAAATACATTCAAATGCTCAATATGCCCTTATTGCAGCAAAAGAAATGGAAGGCTGAAGAAGCATGAAATAATTCATGCTGGTGAAAAGCCATACAAATGTCCACCGTGCGCCCTTAGCTATGCAACGAGAGGACTTCTGAATGAGCGTGAAATAACTCATACTAGTGTAAAGTCCTTCAAATGCTCGCGGTGACCATGTTGCGGTGAAACAATTGGACCTCAGAAACGACAGGACCGTTCTCATACTGATGAAAAGCCATTCAAATGCTCAATAGATGTATGTCCTTATATAGCAATACATGAAATGGAATCCTGTAGGAGCATGAACAAACGTGTAAAAGACCAGTGTCCAGAAAGGTTTACTTCTCGGAGATCATGAAGAGACCTGAATCCACATGAATGGCCATCAATGCTCATGAAAACCAAGGCTAGGGACAAAACGGGAAATCGTGTGTCTGCAAATACCTATACGACTCTGTATCTCTGTACGTGAACGTGTTAGTTGAAAAACCTTCAACGCAGATATCACCCACATTTACTTGTGCACATTAAATATTATTTCCATTCTGCGAAAAATCCTGTACATAGCCCTTTGTCGATTGTTAGCGTTTTATACGATGGATTTGCGATCGTAGCGAAGAATTGCTTACGTTAACCATAACCGGGAAAGTATTGCTATAAAACTGATGATATGTTCAAAAGGACTCGATGTTCTACAAAGTATGGATTAGAGAAAGGTAATTTGTTTGCCATGATCGCGAATTCCGAGTCTACCATGATCACATATTCCTTGTGCAAAACGCTAGAGTTGACAAAATAGTATTAGCTGTTCAGCATACTTTGCCTGCATATCTTGTTTATAACAAATTCACCTATGTATGTCATGGACGTAAGTTTTCGCAGAACGGTAATAATAATCTGTGTAAAACAGCCGAAAATAGCCCTCGTGTTACTCAATGCTGCTGTACTCCCATCACTCAATACTTCGAAGCGGGGACATCAAACAGGCATTATTGGCACGCGACACATACTAGAATCCCGGCTATTTCCTTGCATTTTTTCTCTCCACACGTCATGTCGCCAGCTATGTATTAAAATGCGCTTATACGGTGTCAGTGAAGTCAAAAATAATGTTTTGTAACTTTTCATAATAAGCTGTTTTGTTTAAAGAAAATACCGAAGTTTGATTTTGTTAACGCTCACAGTCTAAAGTGACATAAAACAGCGCCGACAGTAGTTTTAAATTGGGATTTTGTCTGTTTTTGACTTCTCGATTACATTTTAAGATGGATTGATTTTTATAGTCTAAAATATGACACCTTGAACCAAAACGAACCTTAATGTTTTCAAAGTCGCCATATCTACAGTCCTATTACATCGAAATGCTATTTTGGTTATTTAGGTGTCATATTTTGCATATATTAAAAACTCCCTGCTATGATGTATAAGAAAAAGCCAAAAATCAGGCGGAAGCACAATTTCAAAAGTCTATGCTGTTTTACCTTACTTTTGTGTCTGAGCTTTAACAATATCTAACTGATATATCTGAGGATATTCGATTATTAGTTGATTCCTTGTTTTAGGATAATTCAGATAACTATATACATCGAAATATTATTTTGATTATTATTTAGGTGGTATATAATTCAGCAGAGCGTATCATAGTATATTTTTGCTGTATACAAGTCATTGCATATAGGGTGCAGACCACAGCAGTCCCATCGCTGAAATAGACCACTGTTATAGCCGTTCCGTCTTTCAGAGTTGGCCACGCCCCCCCCCCCCACCAGAAAACCCCTACACATGTATATATTTTATTGATGGGAATGCTTATACCATTAACTCAACATACAAGCCAGTTATGCCAATTTAACCCGGGATCAATTTTCTTCCCTTGGGACGTACTCCGTATTTTTTTAGAAAATTTATTGAAATGATCCAAAATACGCCATATTTCATTTATTTCCTGGAAAAATCTTGACAATCGATTTCAATAAGATTTCTCCCCAGTGTTCCCCGTCTCGGGGCGAGATAAATATGGGTCGACCATGCCGATTTTTGTCACATATTCTATATGAAGCATAACCGTGTGTTTAAACACATGAAAAATGTGCGAAACTGAGGCTGAGGAATATTGACTTCGCGGACCGACCCACCATATAGCTCAACCGAACAACCCATCCGCATATGTAGTTTTGAAGGAATTGTGGTACCCAGAAGCTTGGTACTATAAATACTGGTTACCAAAAAGGGAAGGATAATTATCATGTGGTCAGAACCGGGCGCTCTGCTGTATTAAAATTTTCAAGGAGGACTAATAATCCGAACCTATGGACTACTTCATAAGGATTAATTCTTGGACCCACACTCTTCCTTGTGTACATAAATGACTTAAATAGAGCTACCGACGTACTTAAATTTACTCTCTTCGCTGATGATACTAGGACTGTTTATTTCTCTGGACACCTTGCTGACACTGTTATAGTCATATCTGAGAAATTACATAAAATAAATAACTGGTTCCGTTGCAAGCGCCTATCACGGAATAAAAAGAATACAAAGTACATTATCATTAAGACAAATACCCGAAAGTGATCAATCGATGTCGAGTTGGCTATTTCTGGACATCATATCGAACGTGTCAACAAATTCAAGTTTTTTGTCGTCTTTTTTAATGAGGAACTAAGCTGGAATTCACACATAAATTATATCTTGTAATAAAACTTCACAAAATATCGGAATCATTAATTACATTAAAAAATTCAATAAATAAGAAAACATTATACATACTATACTATTCAATGATATTCCCTTACTTGTCTTACTGTAACCTTCTCTCTGTGGGAATACATATATCGCTCATTTGAATCCGCTAATTGTGCTACAGAAACGAACTTTGTCTAAAAAGATAGACCATACCTTACCATTATCCTTTGAAATTGAAACTTCTATAGCTACCCAAATTAAATGTGTACGCATGTCTGTTGATGATGCATTAAATTTATGCACCACTCAGAACTACTACCAATAAGCTTCCAGAATTACTTTACGAGAAAATCAGATATACACCGTTACCAAACTAGAAGCCAAAATGTGAACCACTACCGATCCATCTATAAATCCAACTTGTCATATTATACCACAAAAACTACAGGACCTCGAGAGTGGAACAAACGACCTTCTCTGAACAAATGTGTCAAATCCACCTCTTTATTCAAATCCAAACTAAAAGCATATCTACTAGAAATTTGAACACCGATATCACAACTAGGGCTGTAACCCTGGGCTTTCATTCCCGTCAATCACTGTATTCCGTGATATGAAGATTATATTGTTCACTCTTATTTTTGTATTAATTGATACCATATTTTTGTATATACATTTTTATTTGATCGGTGAATAAAACTCAATTCAATTCAAACTTGGGTGATATTTCCACAATTAGACTTGCAATGACATACAAAAGATAATACTTCATATTATAAACAGCACAGGTATATCCTCCAGTCATAAGAAATATGTGTACCAAGTTTCATAATCATCCACTGAAAGCGGACAATTACAGCAAACTTTCGATGTACAGGTGTTACATGTGCACTTCTGCTAAACAGAAACACTTATTATTAGATTTTTACAATGGAACACACTTAGAATGGTTGGGGTAGTGCCATAACTTACCACCCTAGTGGAATACCCACCTCCCATTTTTATTTTATTTTTTTCTGCTTTTTCTATATTTATTAAACTTTATAATTTCCAGAGATGGGACAGTGACACATTCTCTTTTCCCCCTCTCACACTCGCAATCTCTCTCCGACAAAACGAGTACATTTAGACAGAAGACTGTCATTTTCTAATTTCAACCTGGTCTCTCATGAGCAATGATCGACTTTCGTGTGAGTTATTTTGTGTCTCTTGAACGTTTTCCTCCAGGTAAAGATCTCAGAGCACAGTATGAGTTTTTTCATTCTCCTTAAGGCTTTCATTTAGTGTGCTTCTAAAATGACATATTGAGCATTTGAGTGGCTTCTCGCCAGTACGAGGGAGTTCATGGCGTTTCAGGTTTCTACTTCCCACCACCATGAGAGCATTCATGTCGTTTCAGGTTTCCACTTCTTGTACAGCTATAAGTCACCTTGGGCATTTGAACGGTTTTTCACCCGTATGAGTTCTATCATCTTGACTTACGTTTACACTCTGGTTACAGCTGAATGGGCATAGTCGATATTTGAATGGCTTTTCGCCAGTATGAGTTCTTTCATGTTGCCTTAGGTTTCCACTCTGTGTACAGCTGAATGGGCATACTGAACATTTATATGGTTTTTCGCCAGTATGAGTTCTTTCATGTTCCCTTAGGTTTCCACTCTGTGTACAGCTGAATGGGCATACTGAACATTTATATGGTTTTTCGCCAGTATGAGTTCTTTCATGTTCCCTTAGGTTTCCACTCTGTGTACAGCTGAATGGGCATACTGAACATTTATATGGTTTTTCGCCAGTATGAGTTCTTTCATGTTCCCTTAGGTTTCCACTCTGTGTACAGCTGAATGGGCATACTGAACATTTATATGGTTTTTCGCCAGTATGTATTCTTGCATGTACCCTTAGGTGTCCACTCTGTTTGCAGCTGAATGGGCACAGTTGACATTTGAATGGCTTTTCACCAGTATGATTCATTTCATGCTGCCTTAATCTTCCTTTTGTTATGGTGCTATAAGGGCATATTGAGCATTTGAATGGTTTTTCATCAGTGTGATTTTTTTCATGTAGCCTTAGGTGTCCACTTGTTATACTGCTAAATGGGCATATTGCGCATTTGAACGGCTTCTCGCCAGTATGACGGCGTTCATGTCGTTTCAGGCTTTCACTTCTTGTACAGCTAAACGGGCACCGTGAGCATTTGAACGGTTTTTCACCAGTATGAGTTCTTTCATGATTCTTTAGGCAGTCACCTGTTATACTGCTATATGGGCATATTGAACATTTAAATGGCTTCTCACCAGTGTGACAGCGTTCATGTCGTTTCAGGTTTCCACTTGTTGTACAGCTAAACGAGCACCGTGAGCAATTGAACAGTTTTTCACCAGTATGAGTTCTTTCATGACTCTTTAGGCTTGCACTTGTTATACAGCTGTAAGGGCATATTGAGCATTTGAATGGCTTTTCACCAGTATGAGTTCTTTCATGTTGTCTTTGTTTTCCACTATAATTACAGCTGAATAGGCACAGTGGACATTTGAATGGCTTTTCACCAGTATGCGTTATTTCATGCTGCTTTAGGAGGTAACGTGTTTTGCAGATATATGGACAACATGAGCATTTGTATGGCAGATCTCCAGTATGCATTTCGTCGTAAAACTTTACACTACAGCTGCTTACAGAGCAATATGCCCCTCTTGATTTGTTGCCACTTCCATGTGGGTGTAATTTAACAAGCGCTGACGGTGACTTGGGCGAGACTTCCCTGGATTCTACGATGTCTCCCTTTGTTTCAGAATGATCAGTAGCTGATTCCCGAATATGTGCAATTTTTATCTCGGCATTGCTTCTCAATTTGTGATCAACCTTGTACAAGGTGAATGGATAAGGTCTGTCTGGTCCCACGGTCATTCTGTCAGCCGCTGCATAGTTGTCTGGATTATCCTAAAACAAGGAACCAATCAATAATCTTATATCCTCAGATATGTCAGTTCAATATTGTAAAAGCTCAGACTCAAACAGCATAAATTGACTTTTAAAATTGTGTTTTTGTCTGGGTCTTTTTTTTTTTTGCTCTTACTTATACAATATAGAATGGTGTTTTTGATATATGCAAAATATGACACCTAAATAACCAAAATAATATTTCAGTGTAATAGCACAGCAGATATGGCGACTTTGAAAACATTAGATTCGTTTTGGTTAAAGGTGTCATATTTTAAACTATAAACAAATCCATCCTAAATTGTATGCGAAAAGTCAAAAACGGAAAAAAAGCCCAATTTTAACTTCAGACGACGCTGTTATATGTCAAATTAGACTGAGCGTTAACACATGCAGCTTCGGAAAAAGATCGAGCCCTTCAGGGTGGCACATCAGTTGAGGCTGCACATCATTGGCAATGCACATCAATCAAAATAACAATATATTTATTAAAAAATATATTTCTATGTTAGTGATGTTGAGGTTGGATTGAAGGAGACGCTATATTATAACTTCAAATAAAGATTACATTTCTTTTTGAAAGTAAGCTCAAACATCTCATTGCGTAGATCTGATGAATAGTATAGTTACATGTAGCAACAATAGATGTGCAATTTGGAGCACGTTCTTGGTGTAGCTTTGTGTGATGATAGGTAGGTGAACAAAAAATCCCATGTCCGACAAAGCTATTAACAACGCAATTGTTCGAGAAAAAGCTATCATTTTCAGTATGTTTTGAGACACCAGAACTGTGGTAAACCCTCACATTTGTATGCAAATAAAAGAATATAATGGCAACTATGTCCAATCATACTCTAATGCTACATAACAATGTGCACTGGTAAAGACTGAGAGATCACAAACTGATTCAAACAAAGGTCTAATTAATATAATAAGTTAAATGTGTGGACAGAAATGTGGTTCGCGCGAAAGCTTTAGCGTAAACCAGAATTTGATAGCAAAATTGAAGGAAATGGTGTCCTTCATTTAAGGCGACACGAACTTATGAACTTCAGTTCGGTACTGCGGGATTCCCCCGCCGGTTATTTTGATATTGTACTTCTGAAATAAAATAATGTCATCAAATTATTAGTAAATAAATGTACTATAAAGGAATATACTCTAGGTGATTTGGTAAGTATGCCTGTATATACAATGTACACTGCATCTCATACCTGGTTAGTATCACATATAAGAGATATAGAATTAGAAATTGAAATATGATTGAATAAGTGTATCATGATGTAAGCACCAGGACAATATGAGCATATGGGGTCGGGCGAAGCTTAATTTAGGAGATGGATGGTGGGGCATGATGCCCCGAGGGTGGGGCATGATCCCCCGAGGGTGGGGCATGCTTCCATGGGTTGCGCATGGGTTGAATAAGTGTAGGATCATGTAAGCTGCGGGAAAATATGATGATATGGGGTCGGGCGGAGCTCAGTTTAATGATATAGGGTGGGGCTCGGAACCCCAGGGGTGCGGTCATGCTCCCGGGGGTAGTGGATGCGAACACATAAGTGTACACGATAATCTGATCTTCCAAACTATATAGGGTATGGTTTCGGGAAAGGCTTTGTTTATGATAAATGGGGTATTGCTCGGTGCCCCAGGGATGGGGACATGCTTCCCCGAGGGTAGTGGATGGGTTAAATAACTGGCATTAGTTTGTATGAGGTTTTCTATTTGCATTTGGATTCTTTTGGGTGCAATACATGTATGCGCTTGCATATACAAGTTCTTCTAGGGTGTATGTGTGTATCGACCGCCACATACATCCTGTTTCTTTTGAATTGGTCTTACTGATCGAGTCCTACATCTAAAATACTACACATAATGTGTACCGCGTACTGGACCATGTTACTGTAGTGATGTAGAGGTAATAATGAACATAACATGATAAAAATCTGTGTTCTCTAACCAAGAACATTTAGAATTATCATGCAGCAAAATTGTGTTGCATATTCTGTATTGTGTCAACGATTAGATTCTGACAAACTGTAACCTGAAACATGGTAACCGGAGTCACGCAATCTTCTTTAATTATCTCCCTGTTGCTATTATATATAAAGTTCCATATTGCACATATATTTTTCTATGGATGTATTCTCAAGCATTATCTCATTTGAACTATAGTGGTCTGGGGGTCATTTCGTTTTCTTGTAACTAAACATGATAATAAGCAGCTTATTCTATCCAAATGCATTTAAAATTATCATATAGCTTTGTTCCAGTATTACTAGTGTTGCATCAAATATTTAGCTACGGATGTAATTTGTTAGTTTGATGAATTCTCTCACACAATTAATTTGATCAGAAATCTCGTTTGAACTAGAGTGGTCTGGGGGTCAGGTCTTTTTTTTCGTAACCGGAGTCACGCTCTTGTTTTTGTGCATGAAAGTTACAATTTGAACTTAGATAATCAACTGGTTGTGTTGGTTAGCCCTTACCCTGAAGTAAATAACTGCTGGATGTGGGTTATTACATGTCATTTATAATTTATATTAAAATCTGGGCAAATTGAATTTGCTCATGGGGCTCTGAACATAACCTGATTCACTCTGGAATTGCCCTTAGGATGAAATGTACGAGATTGTGTAATAGACGCAACGACTCGAGAACTCAACCGAATCACTGAAAAGGTCCAGGTAAACCCTCTGCGAGGATTTAGGGATTACATGGGCTTGTGCATATGTTACAAAGACGGCGACATGGCGCGTGGGGAGAAAAACGCGTCGAAATAGCCAGGGTTCTACTTAGTGGGGGTTCTACTAAGTGTCGCGTGCTAAGAATGTAAGTCTGATGTCACCGCAACTAACCCGTGCTGTGAGTACTGCAGCATTGAACAACATGAGGGCTATTTTTCATCTGTTGTTTTCGCTGTCAACGTGCTGTGGAAATAAACCTTGAGGAAGTTTTTCATACACTGCAAACTTAGGTGTTAACTTATTGTTCACCTGAATTGTAACACTTATTGAACGCGTACTTTTGACTGAATTGTTAACTTTCATGTTCAAATTGTTACCTTCCACGTTCAATTTTGAACTTTAACATTCAAACCATTAACGCAGGTATTCAAATACAGAACGCAGTATTGAACAACTTTAACAGACGTATTGAAAGTTTGAACAATAGCATTCTAAGCTTAAATGCAAATGTTCGCAACTTTAACACGCGTAATAAAATTGTTCAATAATGCGTTAATGGTTTGAATGCTAAAATTCAAAACTGAACATGGAAGGTAATAATTTGAACATAATTACGCATTCAATAAGTGTTGCAATTCACACCCTACTGAATCGACAAGTATGATTGTAGGTGAATGCATTAGTCCATTTGTCATGCGACCATGAACTGTAGATTGGATCACTTCAAACGAAAGCCGGATAACAGCTGCAATGTTATAATGAGGCAACATATGATTGTATATCAGATATATCGACAGTCAATGGTAGCTACCATTTGTCTTGGCAACAATCCATTTGGCAAATTATTTGCCAAGGTTACACGGTTCACGTCAGTTCGGATTTACCGTATTTTGACCTACCATGGACTGTCGATCGATCCGATGATGATACCATGGACTGTCGTAATATCAGACAGACAGAGAATAAACTATTAATGGTTCATATTCCTCTGAAACACACACAAGTGAAAGGAATCGAGAGATGAATGAGTCACTGATACATGAGGCAGGTAGTCAGTTCCCACGTGTTCATTTTGTGCTCATTTCCTCACACTATAATTCGATGCTAGTACCTACCATGGACTGTCCACCAACACCTAAAAACATCTCTCGACGCAAAAAAGTAAAAAAAAATTGTTAACTTGAAATAGTAATAACCCTATATTTGGTGACAATATAGTACGATATCTCTCCTTCAAAAAATGACTGGACACCATGACCATACCTGTCATCGATACGCTGAAAATTGTTCATTTTCGGCTGTGGTCACTGTCGTCTGGTCAGACACACGCCCACGCTTGATAACGAAAGCACCGAAAAACCTACCATTGACTGTGATTTGACACGTGAGCGGCGGTGTTTACCTACAATCATACTTGTCGTTCAATAAGTTCACGCCTGAGTTTGCAGTGTATGGAAAACTCCTCCAAGGTTTATTTTTCACGCATATTTTGATTACAAATTAAACAAATATTACTTCAAATTACAGGTATTGTACAGGTTTTCTCGTAGAAAAAAATGTGTTTGTCTGAACTGTATATCTGAATCGTTGACAAAAAACGTCGAGAAATTAGGCCAGATATTCCATGCTATGAAATAACTATTAGCGACATGACTTATCAACGGAATAGCTTCTGCATTTGAATACCTGCGTTAATGGTTTGAATGATAAAGTTCAAAATTGAACAAGTAAGTTCATAATTTAAAAACAATTACGCGTTCAGTAAGTGTTACAAATTTGGCGTTCAATTACTTAACACCTAAGTTTACAGTGTATGCTACCCTGTCGCCTCATATATGTAGCATCCTACATCTCAAAACATGCATGTATGGGGTGATTCCACCAATTATGAGCCTAAGACATGAACATTTTATATGAGTGGTAACAAGCTGTCTTTGTGAACCTTTTCACATGTAGGTATTAAAACTATCTGATTCAAAGAAGAATTTTCAGAAGTGAATTCATGGGAAATTTTAGAACTGTGCGAAGTTTGTGCAAAATTTTGACATATCCAATGTCAACAGACTGGGATTTTGTAATTTTGCCTAGATATAACACAAATTGGTTAAAAGAGATTTTCTTTCATTATTTATTTGTCAAAGTTTCAACATTTCCTTTGGTGTTTTTTCTTGTTCACCAATAGAAAAGCTGTGTTATGTGCGTCACACTTGAATAGTTGAAAATGTAATTGGGCGATTCCATGTCACGTAAGTTACATTTTCATTTCCGCTAGGGATGCATATGTAACACCTGACACAATTAACAGACATGCCTACGCCAATAACAAAACAATTCACTTAAATAAAGTATTTCTTATATTATGAATGGGTTTTCGATTAATTTCAGCCAAGCTAATTAGCATCTGGGCTTAATTAAAAGTGTCACGTAGTTACTCAGAGAATTAGGGCAGATTTGGTTCATTTGACGTATGTTAAAAATTCTCTGATTTGGTTGTAAGAATCTTTCAAGTTCTCACTCATGGCCAAAGCTTGAACAATGAGTAAGTAGATATGAGTATAGTTGTCATCAGTCACTTTGCCATATTTCATCACAAGGGTTATACAGATTGTTAACCAGTGTCACGTAATTTACAAATGTGCGTCACGTAAGTTACATGGGATGGGTTTCGGGGTTATTTGTTCAAGAAATACTTGCAGAAATGTTTAGAAATTGAATAATATAAATGCAGTTATACAGGAGTATCAATTTGTGTGATACTTAACTGCTAATTATTTAATAATTAATTACCAAACTCATTACCATATTTTCAGTGAATATTGGAATTGTTTATGGGATTGGACCCTGTACTTAGTCTGCAAGGACAGTTTAGAGTATCTTACTAGTATATTTTTAGTGGCAACAATGTTAATCAAAGTACTTAAAGTACTGATGTCGGGTTTACTTGCATCAGAGGAGTTTATTAGTCCCATATTTGGGAACAATGGTGGTGTTCGCTTGACATAGGGAATCGTCCTCAAGCTGTTCGGTTTGAAGGGCCAAACTTTCACTTTTATCAAAGGGATATGAAATGGACCATTTTGTACAGCCTTCATGCTGAATTATAAAACCCGAAATAATGAAGGACTGCAGATGCACGAACACGGATTTATGGTTCACTAAAGTTGGTAAGACAAACACAACCAGACTTACAGTGGTTCAAACCTGCCGTATTTTGCACTTTTCGGTGCATTTACTGTACAGTCGACATTTTCTCTCCAAAATTCTCGTTGCAAAACTATGACACCTTTAACCAAAATCATATTTAGACTTATTTGTTGGTCAAAATAGCTAAAATTGGTTTTGGTTAAAGGTGTCCTATTTTTGTAACAAGAGAAAATCCGCACCGAAAAGTGCCTAAAAATACGAAAATAAGCCAACTTTTTTACGTCACGCACGTAACGCTATTTTTGATGCTGCATAAATGATTAACTTTGTCTATATATACTATTAGACTTCACAATCACCCCTTTCTAATATCAGCAAAGGCGGCGTTTAGAGTCGAGGCAACAGTGGAGAAATGGCCGCCAGAAAGCTATTGAAAATGTCCCCTGAATGTCACGCACGTAACCCTGGAATCGCCCTATGGAATAGAACTGGAGTACTACAGTTAATAATAAAGGTATCAGCAATGATTGATCTTCAAGTATTTGGAAGTAAATTTCATCGTTTCAACTTTGAAAACTAGCAACCACGACACTTGACAAGCAACTCGCGGAATACTTCGTGTTACTAACTTAGTATATATTTTAAAATATCTTATTATTCATTTTTTTTAATATCTTATTATTCATATCTTAATATACATGTATCTATTCAGCTTTGGGAGCTGTGTCATTTACGATCATCAGAGGGGTACTGTATGTTCGCTTTCAAGACTACCGGTCTGCTACCTCCTATTTTAGTGGGGGGCCCGTTTGCCCGTTCACATACAGTGCTGGCGATTAGGTGCCTGACTCTGGGGTCGCTGGTTCGAATCCTGCACGGGACTCGACCAAATTTTCAGCACTAGAATTTGTGCTATTCTAAGATGGTGTTATCCCAAAAATAACGAAAATACTGTTAACTTAGTATAGCCAATAAGACATACCTGAATTGATAACAGCAGAATAATGTAAGGTTTTTTATCTTCTTTCCACGAGTAATTTGAAATATATAAATCTATCTTATCAATGTTTTTCTTAAAGCTAAATGATTCTGAAACATCTCTGTATTTCTCAAAAAGTATGTCAAATCAAAACTTACTTGTTTAAATGGTTTAGTTTCAATATGAGAATCAATGGTTGGAAGTCCAGCCACGTCAAGCATGGTAGCTAGTTCCATTTTCGTCATAGTTGTGTCGACTTCCATGCTTAACGCTCCTGTCAGGGTGATGGCAATTTCAGTTTTCATTTCGCACTGGGTATCTGTCTCTGTTTTTGTGAGCAGATTTCCTTTTGAATAGTTGAAAAACTCCCCCTGTATCATTGAAGCCATATCTTGATCCTCAGGTTCCACTTTTATTGATAGATATTCCATTTTCCGTCCTCATGGAATAGCTCGATACAGGAACTGTGTGAACATGAAGAAATAGATGGCAATGAGGGTCATTCAAAATCTTGACAAGTCAGCAATTGAATCTATCGATGACGATGATGATGATGATGATACTTACAATATGTAGATAAAGCACGTCTTGTTGACGTTGCTTTGGCCAGATAGCATAGTGCTGAAAATTCTCCCACTTGTCGATCTTGATACGATGAAGATATTGAAATAAGAACACGTGAAAAAAAATATATATATACATGTATGTTGTTTAAAAATGATTAACTTTCAAACTGCATTTACAGTTTGTGCGACAGAAAATCACCATTACACATTAGGCCTACAATTAGTATTTCTTTCTCTACAGGTTGCCCAGTCCACAATGATCACAAGGCTAAACCTCAATGTAGTCATTTATATATAAATTATCTGCTCACAATATGAATAATGGAAATCAATGGGGACAATGGAAAGATAGCCTGGCTGATTTCTCTTATCATGATTGTGAAGGAGCGTGGTGCATTTCATAGACAATGCATGTTTATTCTACCTAGAGCACAGGTAGTGGCTGAGCTGCAGAAGAAACTTCATGTAAAGCAGTTTTAGGCGGACCTAAGTGAATTCTTGTTGCACTGGGCCTTGTTAAGGCCTTTGTCATGGCATCCCTCTTGCAAGCTCACCTTGACAAGCATTTCTTTCCATTTATAGCAGTAATACTAGAATAAATTTGCACAAAATTCCTCGCCCATGTCGAAGTTGTATAATATGACAAGAGACTGTTTTAATTAAAACCTTGCAAAACAGCAAAACACCAAAGATATGATGGATAATTCTCAAAATTTAGAAAATCTCTTTCCTTCAATTCTCCATCTATAGACATTACAAATGTAACAGCATAGTAAAAACACCTACACTGTTCAAATCGAATTCCCCAGCCTTTGTGCTTATGGTACCTGTGGTGAAGAAAGTCCCACTGTTCAGTCACAGACAGGGTTGCAAGGTCTTGCAGGCTAAAGCATACACCCAAGTTCACATGCAAATATTCTTCCAAAGCCAAGGAACTGGGAAACATTGAATGAATCAATGCACTGGGCTTGTAAATGCAGGTCACCTATAGAATCCAGATCACAATTTTTATGCAAATATTCAAAGTCCCAAACAGAAGTTTCTGCCAGTCATTATTGTCAGAGGCAGCTTGCCACTCATTTACATTTCAAAGACATGTTTCATGAATAGACTGCAGTCACTGGCTTGATGCAATGACTTTGGTTTAAATGCCTATCTGACATGGTTAATGAATATTCAACCCAAAATACTTTTGGAGAATTTAAAAACAAATTTTCAATATATTTTCCATTATACTGTAAATGTTAAATAATTCGATTAGTTAATATATATAAAAATGTGTTGCTTTCTTATATCTCTTCGACATGGGCGAAGCATTTCTTGGGAGCTCAAGATTGTATCTTTGTTATATTTTGAGTGCCTAGATGGATG
>JAVTVY010040979.1:0-19554 GCA_036873755.1 Hanleya hanleyi | reverse complement strand
ATAAATTAGCTAATTTTATTCCATTTCAAACCTATCTCAATGATGATGATCAGTGTCTGTGATGATTATAATTATTCATATTTGGCTCAAATGCATGGAAGTGGGAAACCTGCTGTTTCCACTGCAATTGCTTGTGTGCCGGAATTTTACTGGAGCTCCGTTACCTCCGCGGACACTATTATTTTAGTTGGCATGTGGGCCATTCTCATGAAAATGTACAAATAATGGTGAAGACAAATCTAAAATTTAATTTGTGAAGTTTGGCTACCAAAATGGAATTATTCAAGACCTTATAGGTCACAGAGACTGTTTTCCTGTCAACCAAGCTCGAGTCACTGTATTTAACCCCCAAAAATGGCTAGAATTTTTTTTACCCATTCTAGCCCATGTTTTTGTCAGGTGATGGTGAAGACATAACGGAAAAGACATATCTGTAACGGTAAAGACATTGAATCCAAGACCATTTTCTTTTGACCAACCAGTTAGTTTTATTTTCTTATTGCAAGTCAAGCTGCCTTTTGCTAAACATAATTTGCTGTTTTTCAAGTTCCAAGAAAATTTATAATCAGAATGTCACTTTAATTTTCTCAATAACTGTGTTAGTTGGCAAAGAATTTTTTTGTCCTTTATATTCCTGTCTTTACCGTTATGACATTTTATAAAATGGTAAAGACAAGTTTGAATAACGGTAAAGACAGATTATGTCACCATGAGGCAGGCTGAACTGGATTAGTGTGTCTTTCATGGTGAATTTTTCTTGGTATACACTTTTAGATTTCTTGAGCTTTGTTTGGTAACATTCATAAATAACTTAACTGAGCTACCTCACTAATGGTAAAGACAGACAATAAGTGCGACACAAATTGTTTTTCTTCAAATTTGTAAAAAAACATGTGCTCTGTTGCCACAAGGTTGGAGGGAAAATGGCTGCTCACACCCTGGTACTTTTAACAATGGCAGCGGTGCCCTCTATATGACATTTCTTGTGCTAAATTTCTTCAAAAAACTTTGATAACGGTAACGACAGTTGAATAAATTCAATCTTTTTGTAATATTTTTCACATGTCAAGATATGTGAAATGAACAGAACTTTATATTCTCATATATTTTACATAATAGTATCCAACAGAAAGATTCCTTTTATTAAATACTGTGTTGTTTAAAAATTATTAACCTTCAAACTGTATTTGCAACGATAATAGTAAAGATGAATTCATTTTCAGATTTTAAAATTTTATATTTTAAAATTTTATCTTTTAAAGCAGTTATCTTTGCCAAATTAGACATTTTACAACAGAGAAAAACTATAAAATGTTTAATTATCTGGCACAGTGGTCGAATTTAGTATTGGTCCGCTGGCCCGTGGCCAGTAAAATTCCTGTCGGACCAGTTTACTTGGCCAAGCAGTGGTCCGACTGGCAAGTGCAGATTTTGAACCCATCGGCAACAGAAATACTAATATTTGAACGTTTTGGTCTGCGTGTAGGCTATACAAGTTCTAATGCAATCGATAAAATACTTGTGAACAAAGCTGTGGTTTCGTCGACTACGGCGCAAATTCAAAATGGTTTTAGCGATTACTTTTGGCGCAAGTTTAAAGCTGCCCAATGTAATCCATAAAAAGATAAATGTTAAATATTATCATATAGCTGCGATATACGAGTGGAATTATGTTTTTATCGATTGGTTTAGGCGGACACTGTGGAGGGAGACAACTCGCTGTTGTTTGACAGGAGATTGGTCGCCATTTCTGTTGAACTGTCAACATGTGGCGGTTCATCGATGCCGTTGAGCCGCCCAAAAAAAAAAGCCAAACTAACTGATGGGGAAAAATTACTTCGCAATCATGAATATGATCAAGAGCGAAGACAGCGCAAGTTCCAAAATTCGTGGACGGTCGGGCCGACATGGTTAACATACAATGACAGCAGCAAGTCGATGAAGTGTGATTGATGTCTTCAGTTCGCCTTCTCAGATTCTGAACGAAAATCAGCATTAAATTTTGGAGGACCAGTTAACTTTGAGGAGGACCAGTTATGACTGAACCTCACTGGTCCCATTGTCCAGCAACACTTGGCAGTTAATTTCGACCACTGTGGCATTTTCAGCAAATCTCTGGCTCAGCCGCTGTAAAAATGTAAAATGACAAAATGTAAAAAAAAATTGTCTTTACCATTATTTGTACATTTTCATAAAAATACACAAGAAAGTACGCAGATTCAGTTTCAGTTATTCTCGAAGAACATCAATCTGATAGATTTGAACGTGTATCAGAATATGTTGTTCACATACAGTATGTGAACAACATATTCTCATTTGACTACCTTTGGCTGAACATATGTGGAAAACATTCCCCACAAGAGTTGTTCCATCCTTGCCAGTCGTTTTTCGACCACTGAATGGTCATAATGCAGTTGTTTAAAGCAACGAAAAGAAGACAAAATTTATGATTTTATTATTCGTGGACTACTACTTTAGCCCACTAATACTAAGCAGTCCATCCAAAAATAATGTGCCCGACTGGACACTGCACCTTACAGCGAGAATGAAGTTCAGCCAGGCTGAAGAAAAGATTGACAAAGAACAGTTATACATTACTCTTAGTGAATTATACAACCAAAACTTGAAAAGTATGATTGATGTTTTCAAGACACGCCTGAAAATTTTAAAAGTTTAAAGAAGGTTTCAATCTTAGGCGTAACAAAAAAAATTGTCTGTTTCCGGGAACCCGACCGACCGTAAGAATGCCGAAATGGCAATGTTTTTTTGTTTTTTTTTGATAAATCTGCGGGAAGAGTTATTTCCCTTGGCTGGAAATTCAAGAATAGTTATCTCCCTTATTGTCGCACATGCGCCCAGCGCACTGTCGCCATACGGCATGGCTGCCCGCCAGAACAGCTCCGGTGTTGGTTTCCATCTATCCCATTGCGGAATACGGACAAAGGAATTATTGTCTGTTATTAGTGAGTTGTTTGTGAACTTATTCCATCGTTGTCAAATACAAGGCTGTAACTGCCGTTGTATAGAGTCGGAAGTACTGATTCAAGGAGCGCGAGTTTTTGATGGTGAACGAATGGAACTGTCAAATTTAGAAAACGAAAGCGTAAGACGCATTTCTGAGGAGTTTGGACTAAAACATTTTTTCTTCACCTGCTTGAACAATCATTGCGCAGAAAAGTCTCAGAAACTGAGTGCTTTTGACATTTTAATGTCAAAAGAGGGGACGTTACCAGATCAACGTCAGGTATTTAACAAACAATAAAGACAAACTGTTCAACGATGTCATTCAACACCTGTCAACAGGTCCGGGAAAAGTGGCAAATGGGGTGATTCCATCTAATTGGCCTGGTGGGTATATTATTCATAGTTGAAAGCGTTTACATATATATATTTTTTTTTTCAAGAATAAATAACTGGAGTTTTGAACTTAGCACTTTCGGCGCCAATTTACAGGAGTTTGTTCCACTGACAAAATTAAAAATTTACTGTAGTTACGCTAATGTATTTTGTAGGAAAGTGAAATATGTTGTTGACCTGTCAAAAATTATAAATCTCATGTATATAACTTGCCTATTTTGTGCCTTTCCCGCCGAAATTCATATTCTACTCATCAACACATGTTCATCCAAACAGAAGGGAGCCATCCACAATCTGCATTGAATTCTTGGTATTTCATAATTTTTTTTATTTATTTATTTTTAATCATATGACTGCATATAAGAGGTATCCATGATCATTCACCAGGCGGCCTAATCCTGTCTGGTGCCAGTCTGAGTGAGTTCCACTGATGGGTGATCAAAGTGAAATCCAAGATATCCCTGATATGATATAGAAAAATTCTGCCGAATACCCAGAATTCACTGTAGTGTAGATTGAAGATGGCTTTCTACTGTTTGGGTGAACATGTGTTGATGAGTAGAATATGAATTTCGGTGGGAAAGACACAAAACAGGTATTAAAGTTATAGTATGCATGAGATCTATAATTTTTGACAGATCAACAACTTATTTCACTTTCCTGCACAATACATAAGCGGAACTACAGTAATTTTTTTATTTTGTCAGTGGAACAAACTCCTGTAAATTGGCACCAAAAGTGCTCAGTTCACAGTTATTTATTCTTGAAAAAAAAATATATAAACACTTTCAACTATGAATAATATACCCTTGTTGTCAGACCAACACTTCTTAAAGGAATAGACAACATTTGGCAAACGTAAACTGCGACTGAAAGAACAATCCAAACAGAGCCCAAAAATATTTTTTTCCTATTTTTGAGATTCTTTCTAACGAAGAAAAATACTCCCAAACATTGGGAAAATGACCAGATGTGTTGAATGAAGGGAGCCACCATCTTTATGCCATCCTTATGGTCTAACCAATGAGCGGCGGAGTGATATCCACGTGACAACTAGCTCATGACGTCATTGGGCCTCTCTGCTGTAAGACAGCAAATATGGCAGCAAGTGATTTTCAACTTTCAAGGGTCCGACGCCTTGCATTTCCGGGATTTTCAACCTGACTGATGACAATGGCTGGCTGGGCCAAACCGTGCTTTCATCTACGCTGCTTGGGAGCAGTGTCGAGTGATACAAGAAGTGTCAGGCGTGTTCCGAGCCCATTGAAGACGATCTACCGTAGAAATCGGTCGAGGATGCATGTACCGTAAAAGCCGGCCGGGTCGCCGATTTCGTTTAGTCGGCTCTGCTGTGAGATGTCCTGTTAGGAAACGATCAGACGAGCACATGTGCAGGTGCTGACATTAGCTGACAAGGATTTATTCCATAAACTTTCTCAGGTAAATTTTCTCGCACGCTAGATATTTGGGTGGGTGTTTAACGGCTGTGTCATGCTGAACAGTTTCTTTCGGCAACAGTTCAACGGTGAGAAAAATCTCCGGACAATCTTTCCCCGGAGAAATGGCCCTCCAGCTGAGGCAGATTTAGTTTCGTTTTCCCGTGCCGGTCTTTGTTGAGGCTCGATTCTTTGAATTGGTAAAACAGAAATCAGATTATTCTCATTCTCGGTTACATTAAACAATCTCAGTCAGTTTTACTGCCTAATTATGTTGGCGTAGTCATCAGCTGAAAAGTATTGGAAAATAACGAAAGCATATATTTTATCAGACAACTTGATGCTGTGTTTTTTGACACTTAGACAGTCTAGACTGGCCGACAGATCAAACCCGATTTCTCAACAACAAGGATAAGATCATTGTTACTGTACAAACATTAGCCGGTATTTGCAGGTTACAGAATACAAGAATGTATAGCCACACCTGCTAGCCTATCGGGCTGCGATTATTCCAGTGCAAGGCAAACTGTGCGTGTCCTCCCAGTTCACTGCAGTGTTCTATGGCCCAGTGACGTCACTAAACTTGCCGTAATGGCGGCGGCCTTACAAGCCACAGAATTTATCATTAACGGCTTCTTACTCGGCTGGAAAAAATTGCAAAATTGAAATAAAAATGGTTTTGGACACTCCTGAAATTGTTCTTTCATTTGCAATATACGTTTATCAAAGGTTGTCTATTCCTTTAAATAACTGATTTTCTCGTGTAATGCAGACCTATCAATTTTAGAATCATGCATTCATTTTGTCAAAAAGTGGCGAAAACTGGGTACCAGTTAATTATAACCACAGAAAAAAATTAACATTTTTGACAAATCTCACACATTGGCACTGATTGGAGCTTTCAAAACTTGAGAGCTTCGGTGTAGGATCTGCCTGTCCAGCTATATTTACTAGTAGTGATCAGTTTGACTAGTCAGTTACTTTGTGTGGTATTTTACTGTTTTATTTACTGTTTTCATATTAAAGATTTTCTTTCGTTTAATAAAATCTGTAGTTGTTTCTTTATTTTCTGTTGAAAGAAACTCTGCTTCACAAACCTGTCCAGATTCTGTAAACCATTATGGGTACTTTCCTCACTGGAAGTGGTTCGAGAATTAAAAAAAAAAACCCCAAAAAACACAAAAAAAACCCAGACTGGAAAATTTGAGCCCATTACCGGAAACAATTTCTTTTTTAGGCCTTACTGGAATACCGGTATGAAAACTGTCATGGATAAAGCTCTGTTTAGCAGTACATGTAGTTATCTCGATACTTCAAAGGTTTATTTGGGTAATTTCTCAGAATACTTTTTCAATCAGAACGAAAACAGACCACAGTACAGGTCGACTCAGGACACATCTCTGGTGAGCATCCCCTTGACCTCACAGGAGAGCTTGGCAGGTGACCTCGCAGGAGCAATTATTAAGTTTTTTTGGTCTTTTCAAAATGTTGGGAAGCGGTTATCGGCATCGGTGAAACCGATAAATTTCGTTCATAAATTTGGTCAAATATAGCATCACTACGGTCTACCCGGTTATTGGACAGGCCCTATTATTGGACACCTAGACCCAATGGGGCTATTTTCTCTGACTACTACATAACAATTGTAAAACGAATTAAAATTTACAGTTGAGTTACAAAGGCATGTTGATAAATTTCTGTTTACTCATGAAATGTGTGCACGTTTAGCCCTCGTGTGGGTTGGAAGAATTGTCACAAATTTTGGTGAAAAAAAAGTGTCCGAAACTTTGCTCCAGATTCTCAATTTCATTCCCGCCGATTGCAGGTATGAGTAAATCCAACAAAATTTTGATAAAATTGTTCCAACAAGTTATAGAGAATCTGCTTTCAGAATCTCAGTGTGCAACGTGACTGGAGTTTCAGAGACGATGCTTCTTGCCACCACTTCGTCTAAAAATAGAACAATAATTCTGGGGAGCAGCCAGTAAGTTTACGATAGCATGACATGTGGCTCACACTGGCAATTTATTACTGATTGACCGCCAAGGATACTGGACACTCCCAAAAATTGCATTAATTGGGACTGGTTGAATCATCGATGCTCATGCCAAAACTGATCGGTGGGCTACGGTGCTGATTCATGGTTAATTATTCTTGGAAGTTTGCTCAAGACTGTGTGACAAATAATTTGACAGTAAGTTGATTAGTTTCAAATAAATCCGTCACCGAAAAAGTGTCCAATATGAATAACTGGGCGGAAACTTCAATTTTCATACCGTCAATGGTCCCTGCGTTTCAACTATTCCCAGTCTCTCCCTGTAGTTTTTCTCCAGTCTTAATTTATGACGATTTATTACCAAAGATGCAGTCTTTTACCCAGTGTTGCTTATTTCATCATACATGGTTGCATGGCCGACCTGCAGACTGATCTTCGCAAAAAGTGTCCAATAACTGGGCCTTAATAAAGTGGTGAAATATTTAATTTGAGAGCTGGTGTGAAAAATGATAAGATTGTTGGAGAATTTATCCAAGTGGTTCTTCTCTGTGTGGTGAACCAAATATGGACTGTTCCTGAGTGTAAACAAAGTAGGCAGCTGTTGATTTTGAGATCGATTCACAGGGGGTCTAAAGAAAATGTAATATTTTAAGCCTTCTGTTCATAAAATGAAATAGAAATTTTGCAGGACATCATGATCCGAACACCTTCTTAATTTAGAGATTTTCAGGAGATATGTCCGAGAGTTTCATAGGTGGTCACAAGAAACCATACCAATAATTTACTCTATCGCCATTTCAATTTTATGCAACTGCACAGCTTTTCGTGAACTTCCTGTTTGTACCGAATCCGAAGTTTTTAATGTTGGAGAGATAGGCCGAGTGTTGGAAAACAGTGGATATTTTGTGCAACTGCAGGGCTTCGTGTAATAGCGCGAGTGATAGCTCACCTGCACGCAAACACTCGCATAAATTCATGTCACAAGCACGTAAACTGTCACATTTTATATTGTATTATATTGCAATCACTCGCCTGACTTTTAAATACCCTCTCCTAAATATTTTGAACTGTACGTAAAATCACTAAAATACTATCGCCAGATGGGCTAAAGAATGGCTCCAGATATTTATTTAGCCGGGAAAAAATTCAGTTCCACAGAAAAAGTACTTTTCCCCCCGAGATATGACCCACTTTCCACCTGGCCAGAATGCGGCCGTTGGAACAATTGACCTTTCAGCGTATGCCCAGTTTCCCTAGATTTGTAATGGCGATCTCGACTATTACTGGCCACCATTATCTATGGCAAGCCAAAGTGCTTTTTATTCGAGAATTTCCGATATCGGGAATTCAATTCCCGATATCGGAATTAAAATTTCCGATATCGGAATTAAAATTTCCGATATCGGAAATTCATGACCTTCAATTTCCGATATCGAAAATTGAATTCTCGATATCGGAAATTGCAATTCCCGATATCAGAAATTAGAATTTTCGATATCGGAAATTGAATTTCCGATATCGGGAATTGCAATTTCCGATATCGGAAATTCGGAGACATTCCCGATATCGGAAATTCAATTCCCGATATCGGAAATTCACTTCCCGATATCGGAAATTCAATTTCCGATATCGGAAATGCAATTCCCGATATCGGAAATTGTCATTGAATTTCCGATATCGGGAATTGCAACTATAGGGTGCACTCCACACTTTCGTACGGTTTCGTACAAAGTGGTCCCTCCCTAATTTTATAATAAGGAAGATCGCCCGATTTTGACAGCAAGGTAATTCTTCTTACCTTTCTACTAACTGATATCTATAGTATCACCCTGCTGGACGTAACCGTTTCTCCAAAGGGGGATATAACAATTGCTTGTTGATCGCACCCACTCGCCACTACAGAGTTAATCGTGTCCGGAATTGAATATCTGGAGGACCAAAATCCGCACTTTTTCTGGAAGCGAAAATCATGATTCCTCTATGGCGATAAAATTTTACAAAAAACGAGTAAGTCGACCCCCTATTTTTTTCGCCATATTAAATTGTCCTTTGGACAGGAAACACTTTAACATACATAAAAAGAAAATCATTTCATATGTTTTTCAGAAAAGTTGAAGGGCTAAGGAGGACTGCACGTCTTTCCTTTTCAATTTCAATAGCTCACAAGTCCCCTGAAATAACGGCACGAGTGTGCCCATTTAGAAAATATATACGTTTACAAGGTTTTTGTTAAAGATTTTACATCTATTTATGGTCGAAGATCCGAACCCATGCCTGTTTTTAGCCGCACATCATTTAAGTTTCAGATTCAGATTCAGATTTAGGTGTGGAATGCACCCCTAGGTTTTGTAAAGCTTTCAGGCTTTCATTTCCGATATCGGAAATTCGGTGACAATTTCCGATATGGGAAATTCTATTTCCGATAACGGAAATTGAATTCCCGATATCGGAAATTGAATTCCCGATATCGGAAATTGAATTCCCGATATGGGAAATTCTATTTCCGATATCGAAAATTGTCACTGAATTTCCGATATCGGAAATTCTAATTCCCGATATCGGAAATTCTATTTCCGATATCGGGAATTGCAATTTCCGATATCGGAAATTAGAATTTCCGATATCGGGAATTGAATTCTCGATATCGGAAATTCGGAATAAAAAGCACTTTGGCTTGCCATAATTATCTGGTTCCATGCCCGTACTTCGAAGAAAAAAAATATATTTGCAGACCTATCAAGTCTCACGCATTCGGCGTGAGACTCACGCATTGGGCTTCAATCTCACGCTCTCACGCAGCCACCTATAAATCTCACGCATTCGCCACTTCAACAAAAAAATCTGTAAAACATGAGTCTTTTGCTCAAAGTTGTCAGTGACCGACACACGGCGCACAGGAATGTCCTATGGGAATCACCGGCGTCAGTCTTGCGTCGTCATACGTTCCCGCTGTAAAACTGTTTCATCGGCTTCCTGTCATGTCGGGCACCCGCAGGCCCTATAATACGCACAACGCACTATCGGGAACCAGGCTGTCAACATGTCTGACACGCGGTCAGATTCGGGTTCGGATTCTGATGATCGTGCCGCTCGTTTTCCTGCAAAGCGATCGAAGTTTACGGGTGCTGCTAAATATAAGAGCAAATTTAACAGAGAGTGGATTAAGAAATACCCGTTTATTAGTGCAGTAGAGATGGATGAATCAGGGTTCTGGTGCAACATTTGCAGCCGTAGGTTATCGTGTTCACATCAAGGTGAAACTGATGTCAAACGTCACGTCACCAGCGATAGTCATTCGAAGTTGGTTAAATCACAAAGCAAGCAACCAACCATCTCTAGCATGTTTACAGGACAGTCCTCAGAGTTGAAGAACAAGGTAACAGGAAGCAAAATCTTGTCTTGTCTGATTCACGTGTTCAATCTGTTCTAAAAGTTTTCATTGATATTTCGTAGTAGAGTGTTCGAAGAACGTCAAAATTTTCCACAATATATAAGCTCAATTAGAGTTATTTTATTCCCGTATTTCAGGAGAAATATAACTTTTGATACGTTGAAATAAAATTACTATAAATGAGTTCATAAACCGCCTGAAATTTCAGTGTTGTATATATGAAAACTTGACACCGGATTCCTGCAATGCTGAAAGTCTTGTTAAATAAAATCTCCATTCTTAGTCATCATGCTGCAACATTTTCTGCTTTCTGGTGGAGGGAAATAGCAAGGTTTTCTTTAATTTGTTCTTTCAGGTGATTCGTGCAGAAGTGAAAATGGCAACAATGCTGGCAAATCAGAATATCCCTTTGGCTTTTTCTAACCATCTGAGCCCATTAATGGCAGACGTATTCCCAGACTCCCAAATTGCCAAAAAGTATGCCTCCGCTGCTACCAAAACAACCTGTATGATCAACGGATCAATAGCACCCTATTTCCTTGGAGAACTGGTTACTGTCATGAAAAGTCACCCCTATTCCTTGCTCACAGATGGTTCTAATGATGTTGGGTTGGATAAGATGAATCCTGTTACTGTTCGTATATTCGATGTTAATAGCTGTAAAGTGGAAAGTCGGTTTCTCGACATGTGCGCAACGAAGGGAACAGATTCGGCAACAGCTGCTGCAATCTTCCAGAAGATCAACCAGGTACTGGACCTACATGGAATTCCGTGGAGTAACTGCGTCGGGTTTGGTGTAGATAACACCAGCGTGAATGTTGGAATCAGAAATTCCATATTCACCAGAGTCATGCAGCAAAATGCAGCTTGCTATTTCATGGGATGTCCATGCCATCTGGTGCACAATGTGGCCTGCAGGGCATCCGGTTCCTTTGAGGAAATATCTGGGTTTGACATAGAGGAAATGTGCATTGACATCTTTTATTACTTTGACAAGAGCACAAAACGGAAGTCCACGCTTGTCGAGTTCGCTGAATTCTGTGATGTGCGGTACCGCCAGGTATTAAAACACGTGAACACTCGCTGGTTAAGTTTGGAGGTTGCGGTGAAAAGAAATTTACAGATGTATCCAGCTTTGAAAAGCTACTTCCTCTCCAACTCTGAGAGTGTAGCTCGTTTCAAGCGCCTGAAGAAACTTTTCAATGATCCGATGATTGAAAGCTACTTACTCTTCTACAATGCTGTCCTCCCCACCTTCACAGTGATTAACCGATTTCTGCAAAGGGAAGACCCTTGTATTTTCGCGACCCACAGCCAGCTCCACAGATTCGCAAAGAAGTTGCTGGGTAAGTTTATTCCGGTTTCAAACATCATGGCTGTCGAGGATATTAAGGATGTGGTATACCACGGGAAGGCTAATCAGCTACGTGATGAAGTGTTGTTCATCGGCTTCACAACCAGACAGAAAGTGCAGAAACTGCTTAATGATGGGGACGTGGAACCAAGAAAAGTTAACCAGTTCTACCAGGCAGTTCGGCAATTCTATGAAGTTGCAACATCAGAGGTGTTTGCAAAGCTTCCTCTCGACGACAAAGTCCTCCTCCATGCGCAGTTTGTGGACTTTTTTCAGAAGAGAGAAAGAGGTTTTGATGATGTAGAGTTCTTTATGAATAAATATCCTGGTCAACTGTCGCTATCCGCAAGTCAGACTGAGAGACTGCAGGAAGAATTTGTAGAATACCAAATGCTGAGAAAGGCCGATATACCAGAGAGAATCTGGGAAGATGCCCGAGTGAAGCCGACAGAGGAAGATGAAGATGGTCTGGAAGAGGAGGAAACAACATCCTTCTTTCGGATGGATGTCATTTGGGGTCATTTGGGTTCTGTTAAGCTGACAGATGGAAGTTTGAAATTTGGGAGGCTCGCCAAAGTGGCGAAAACTGTTTTAATTCTTCCGCATTCAAATGCGGGTGAAGAACGAGTTTTCTCCATGATAAGGAAGAACAAAACCGATTTCCGGGCCTCGCTGCAGGTAGATGGTACACTCGCTTCCCTAATGACCATCAAATTAGCCAGTTCTCTTAAATTTGAACCACCTTTGGAGGTCTTGGCAACTGCGAAGAAGGCTACTCATGAGTACAACATGCTTCACAAAAAGTAGGCCGAACTGACGATCTTCAGATTTCATTACCTTTGGAATAAATGTAGCTCCACATTATACTGGTGGTTGAACAGTATGGAATTGTTTTATTTTTCAGCCCCTTTTCTGTACGGTGCTGGTAATCTGAAAGTTCAGATCTGATTTGAGTGCAGTTGTCACGTTTGTACAACAGGAGCCATGTAATCCTGTCTTGCATTGACTATAATAAATTGTTGACTGATTTATATGTAGGTGGGTGCTGATTATTTACTTTTGACTTGCATGACGCTATAATTTCCAATATTTTAACGATGGAGATGAAATAATCGCAGGTGGGTGGTTAAATTTTTTTGCTCACGTATACATCCTGTATAAGGCCTATGCAATGACAAATATCATATAGGCCTTCCAAAAATACAAGCAATATTTTTACTTCCATCAGCAAAACAATCAGAAAAACAAACAAAACACCCAAAAAATGAGTAAAAAATCTAAGTGGTGATTTATGATTTTATTCCTCTAAAATTGGCCAGAACGCTTCTCCAGCCATCTAGAACCCTAGAGCTTCCGGGGCCTAGGCGGCCCTAGTTCAATCATGAACGTCGCTCGTCTGGGCTCTCTCCTGCCTCTCTCCGTTCAACTCCGCCCATTAGCTAACAACGGTGCAGATTCCCCACATATTTTATGGGGGCGCTGTGGACTCGATTTTCTCGGAGTTCGTCCGGCTTTTAGCTCTGCTGTGGCTAGATAAACATCTTACAAATATTCTACGACATTAACTTCAGAAAATCTTTGCGAAATAAAGACAAATCTTACCTTAGATGACCAACATCGGTGAAATCCAAACGACGGTCGACTGCGCGCGTGAAAAACGTTCCAAATTTAGAGTGGTATCGTGCACGGAAACGGACTGAATTGAATCCGCCCAAAAGAATAGATCCCAGCGGACAAGAAACCGTTATGAGAGCAATGTGAGCGTGTTGTAGATTTCTCTATTTTCAAACAATTTATCTTCACGTTTGACCCTTTTCCTGAATTCTTGTCCGCTGGGATCTATTCTTTTGGGCGGATTCAATTCAGTCCGTTTCCGTGCACGATACCACTTTTTGAAAACATGTTACCGAGCGTAAATTTGGAACGTTTTTCACGCGCGCAGTCGACCGTCGTTTGGATTTCACCGATGTTGGTCATCTAAGGTAAGATTTGTCTTTATTTCGCAAAGATTTTCTGAAGTTAATGTCGTAGAATATTTGTAAGATGTTTATCTAGCCACAGCAGAGCTAAAAGCCGGACGAACTCTGAGAAAATCGAGTCCACAGCGCTTACAGCGCCCCCATAAAATATGTGGGGAATCTGCACCGTTGTTAGCTAATGGGCGGAGTTGAACGGAGAGAGGCAGGAGAGAGCCCAGACGAGCGACGTTCATGATTGAACTAAGGCGGCCCCTGGACCCTCGCCTTAAGTGCTGGGATAGTCGCTAAATCTCACTCTTTGGGACATTTTAAAGTTGAGAGGTCTGTATTTGTGGCGCATAATACTATAGCCTATTACATGGCTAAAAATTTCAGTGAATTTGAATTGTTGTTGTTGCTGTTCACCTCACTGGTTTTCACTTTTTCGTTGCTTTCCTCAACTTACTATGTAGGCCTATCGGTTAAATTTTCACCAAATTAAGCAGCCAGCCGGTTCTAGAATACAGTTACAAATATACCATTCGACGTGCAGTTTCTGTGCATTGGTATGAAGCGAAATTGACAGCCAAGGCCGGAAAAATCTCCCGCTTTTCCTTCCACATGGTTATGCATCGTGCAGACGACAGGAAATGTGAGATAATCGGGCTATATAAACCAATATCGTTGTTCGTCGTGGTCTGTGCATCGGCGCAATGTCGCATATAGAATGGAATGCGGTCAAAAGACTGATCACTACCGTGAACAAGTCGATTTTAAAATTCACTCTTTCCGTTAGTTTTGATGTTTAACTATCAATTTCAATATCATTTCGTATATTGTGCTACTTTCACTTTTCTCAATTATAAAGTGAGAATTACAAATGCAATTATTGTGATATAATGAGAAAGAAGTCCATAAAAAGAAGTTCCAATACGAGAGTGAAAACTGCACGAGGTGTATATCTGTACGACATAACAGCACGGAACTTTCCGATGAATCCCAGAATGCATCACGCTGCCACGTAAACGGCCATATTGGATGTTGAAGCGACTTGTTTCGTTCGAACTAGTGGAATAGATCTCAGGCCTGTGTAAAAATATGGGAGGGTCTCAGAGCGTGGAGGTTCCCGGGGGAGGAACAGAGGGCTACCACGTCCTCAGAGTAAGTGACTGGATTGGTATATTTGCTTTCATGCTGATACCAGCTGTACAACTGTTGAGGGGTCACACCTTCGCCTCAGCAGTTTTAGCAAAAACAACAACAACAGTGAAGTGACAACCATGCAGTTGGACATCTTTGAATTGAAAATAAAATAAGCCATTAATTAGACTGCATCGCATGCTTTATTTCATTAATGTCAAATGCAAATTAAGGAGGAATAGGAGTACTATCAATGGCTATATATTCCAGAGAAGAAATAAAATATAATATATAAGCATGATAAACCCTTGCCAAGCCTAGCTAAGATTCATAGCGTCTCTCTTCCCTCAACGCTATGCCGACGACAAATACATTTCCCTGTTGGTAACTCGAACATCTCCATGGCACACTTATTATTACCTTTGCGCCCTATTGGACCTTCATTAACTTGAGGAAATGGGCCGCCATGAATAGAAATACAGAAATGGCAGATTAAATGGGCCTTAGTCGGTCATTTATTTATTACAGACGTTAAAATTATCCCTATGGAGCCTCAAAATCGAGGGTCAAGAAGATGGGCATTTCCGTCATAATACACCCCGTGTATACAGGGGATGATGATCACAACATCGATTATGGTATTTTTATTCATGGCGGCCCATTTTCTCAAGTTAATGAAGGTCCAACAGGGCGCAAAGGTAATAATAAGTGCGCCATGGAGATGTTCGAGTTACCAACAAGGAAATGTATTTGTCGTAGGCATAGCGTTGAGGGAAGGGAGACGCTGTGAATCTTAGCTATGCCAAGCCGGGCCTTGCACAGTTAAAAGAATCGAGTAACTTTGGCCCTGTTTTTATGGTATAAATCGAACATTTATCTCTTAAAATATGTATGATTGAAAAAACTGACATATTTTCTGGTTTGTTTTATGTTGATTTCTTGGATTTCATAACAATTTACCAAGTAGTTTAGTGAAATTGGGCTGGGCCTATTCTGTGGAAAATCAATTAAATACATGTATGTAGGAAAAGGTATTCAATGGTGTTTACTCTGCAATATAATAATAATAATAATAAAACTTTATTTCAAGAGGGTAAAGTACAAATGTACGCTCAGTCAACAAACAATGCTGATCTTCCCTGAGGCCCTCACACACAAAACATCCACACATCATTCATATCACACTCAAATCGAAGCAAAAAGGATTACAGTCATATGAACAATAGAAAACTATATACTTATACAATTTGGTATGCATCACTGTGAACGCAATACAGGCAAAGGAGCATAATTATGCAATCTAGGGATTAAGAAGATAGTTGTTGCACAAACAAGGTTTTAAAGCTCTGAACAGAGGAAGCATTTTGTGTATTGGCTGGCAGGGAATTCCACAGGACCGGTCCTGAATATAATAGGCTTTTCTTAAACAGCTCAGTATGGGGAAAGGGAACTTTGAGAACGTTTGTAGCAGAAGATCTCAGAGTTCTTTGACCAATGTTATCAGTGAATAGATCTTTCATGTAATCTGGGTAATACCCATTGAGTGATTTGTATACAGTTACACCTTTATTGAGTTTAACCAAATTAAATACTGTTTGCCACTGTAGCATGTTAAAAAGCTGAGCAGAAGGAGTATGTTTTGTTTTGTCTAAGATCAAACGTGCTGCAGTCTTTTGCAGTTTATGTATCCTGTTCAGTAGTTGGTTTGAGCAATTACCCCAGATACTGATACAGTTATTAATATGGGGTGATATGTATCCATTGTAGAATAAAAGTCGCATATTCTGTGGGATTAGACTCTTATGCTTCCTCAGAACAGATAGTAATCTAGAAACAGTAGTACAAATATGATCTACATGAGATTGCCAAGACAGAGTTTTATCTAAATGTAGACCAAGCAATTTTTGATGGTCAACTCTTTCAATACGGGTGCCATTGATTGTGACATTGAAAGATTCCTTACCACATTGCTTTAACTTTTGGGATGACCCTATTAACATCGCTTTAGTTTTACTTGGATTAATAATCATTTTGTTTTCAGAGCACCATGTTTTTGCCTTAATCATATTTTTGTTAACTTTTGCTTCAAGTACTTTTAATGATTTTGAAGATGTGTGAATAGTGGTGTCATCAGCATATGTCTCAACGTCACAATCACTAATGTGCAAAACAAAATCATTGAGAAACAAAATAAACAGTAGCGGACCAAGTATGGACCCTTGGGGTACACCAGTTTTAACAGTCAATGGCTCAGATAAAGTTTTACCAAGTGATACACATTGAAATCGAGAATTCAAGTAAGACGACATCCATTTTAGTGCTTTTTGATCAAAACCATAAATCTTAAGCTTTTTTAACAGGAGGTTGTGATCTATCAGATCGAATGCTTTTCGGAAGTCAATCATGACTGAACCAACAATTTCTTCATTGTCAAGTGCATGTAGCCATTTTTCAGTGAGTCTTGTTAAAGCAGTGAAACAGGAGTGTTGAGGCCTGAAACCTGATTGGGAGTCACTGAGCAAATCATGGGATGTTATATATGTATATAACCAGTCATGCACATGTCTTTCTAGAATTTTAGAGAGTATTGGTAAAATAGATATTGGACGGTAATTCTCAGCTTTGTTTACAGACCCATTTTTGTGAAGCGGATATACTTTAGATTTTTTCCAGTTGTTTGGGAATATGCCAGTAGAAATACTTAAGTTTAGTATTTTTGTCACATGTGGGGTGATTACATCTGCACACATTTTGAGGAATTTTGGACTCAAGGTATCAAGACCTGTACTTTTAGTGATATCAAGTGTAGATAAGTAGCTGAAAACATAGTTTTCTGATACTGGTGGGATGGAAAATGTATTTCCTGGGGGTAGTTTTTCAGAAACAAAGTCTTGCAGTTTTTTCAAAGAAGGTGATGGATCTAAGTTGTCATTTGGTAATAGCCTTTCAGCAGAATCGATGAAAAATCTGTTGAGTTCATTAGCAATATCATAGGGATCTGTGTACAGTTTCTTGTCATCTATTATTGAAGTGGGTGAGGATTGTGTAGGTTTGGGATTAAATTTGTTAATGATTTTCCAGGGGTTATTGTTTTTGCTGTCCTGGATTAGAGTTTTGAAGTAGTCTTTTTTTATCTATCTGATTTTGATTCTGTTGGGTTATTATTAAACCTCAGGGCGCGAAATGTTCGGGTGTCCACCTGTCGATGACAGGTAGTATTTATGTGCGACAGGTAAAAAAAATAAATGACTGTCGCATGCGACAGGTGAAACATTGCAGGGATTCATAGGCGTTGATCTTTACTAACGCCCGAAGCAAGAAAAACTTCTTGTTGTTGTTAAACGATGTCTCAACTTCTGCTGAGAGCATGCCATGCTTTAGAGCTAAAAATAAATTTAGCCTCGTTATGCTTCGGCAAGCGCCGACGTTCGATCAGACCTCAACGCTCCAGATTTGCTTACACTGTTGGAGAGACCATTGGAGATCGGCAGCCGCCGAGGTATATTTCAAGTCACGGATATTCTTCAGATCAAAGGTCACAGTGAACAGATCGGGAACCCACGCTCAGATGTCAGACAAACGAGTAAAAGAAGGTTATCGACGGATGTCTGTCAAACTACGCATTGCGGCAGGAAAGCTGACTTAGGAAAATGTGCTCAAGTTTACTGAAATAAATTCCATTCGGTCTACTGCTAAAGAATTCCAATGTTACCATATCATTAGGGTTTTTTTTTAAACATTACAAACGTGAAGCTGATCTAGAGAATGTATTCTAATAGCCTGACAGGGGCGACACTAACCAGACATGAGGTTGGTTGTGTTGTGCTTCTCAATCACCGTACGTTCACTGGTATATTCCATGAACATAAAATGCTAATAACTTTATACATATCTGTGCTTCCGTCATCGTGCCTCATTGTGACATTTCAAAAAACAAATTAGAAATGAAAATGAATGGTAGGCTACTGGGGAAAGCTAGATTGTGCGGGGTTTTTTTTTTTTTTTTTGGCAATAGGTTTAACTATTTATCATTTGACCAGGGAGAGTAATTATTTATCATTTGCCTAGCAATTATCAAAACTAATTAATGAATTATTTGTCATTCTGTGTTCTTACTACATGAGGTAATAAAAACATTTTAAAACTCAAGAAATCAGAAATTTGGTGAGTGGGTATTAAAAATAAAATCCTCAAGACTACAATAGATAGTTTTCTCATCAAAACATTCCGGTGCGTTCATCGTTTAAACATAATTCGATCAGCATATAGAAATTTTGACAAAATTGTGTACAAGTAAGTTTTGGGTGGGACAGGTAGAAAAAAACCTTACCTGTCACATGTGACAGGTGGACTGAAAAAAACATTTCATGCCCTGAACCTGGAGAGATACCCGTTTGAGAAATATATTATAGTTTGATGAACTGCCAAAATGTTTACCAGAAAACATGGTGTCGATTTGCCGGGAATTTTCCGTGATCTACCAACACTAGCTATTGCTTCATTTTTCCTGAAAACTCATTCACACAATAGAAGTCTAAATACATAGCTTTTATCTCTAGCTTTATAGGATCATGGAAATATAAATATCATTTCTGTATCTTCAGCTGTTTTCTTGTAATGTTCACCGGAAAATATGTAACACAAAATTTGCCGGGAATTCTGCTGAGATTCGCCAGGAATGGGTTGCATATAAAAATCGAAATGCGAATTTGATGGAAATGCAGAAATTGGACTTGGGATCAATTATAAATGTCATCTGTCTTTTCACTGACAAGAACAAAAGTTTAGAGAAACAACATAGTTAACTTTTCCATAAGCAAAACATGGTACAGTATTCTCTTGCATGATCCAGTGTTTTTCTTTGTTTGACTTGACATTACAGACTATAATGGTAATAGCATATTTGTTATTGTGATCAGTGA
>JAVTVY010040978.1:0-18181 GCA_036873755.1 Hanleya hanleyi | reverse complement strand
GAGCTAGGGGAGCCCCTAATGAGCCGATGGAGTTGTATGAGGCATCAATGTGAAGCCTATGTGAAGGGGCAACCAGTCATGGGTGGGTGCATGTAAAAAATTTCCTGAAAAAAACCAAAAACGGAACAATCCGAGAAAATGCCTATATGGGGTATGGGGGTATATAGGTCGCCGGGCTTAACGGGGCTGGCCTATCAATAGAGTTATCTCCCCCTAGTTCCAGGGTGGGTGTATGTAAAATTTTTCCTGAAAAATACGGAACACGGACTTTATCCTAAATTACGGAAAATGCCTATATGGGGTATGGGGGGTATAGGACCATCCTGGGAAACCTACTTCTCGACATTTGCGGTATAGGTTGTGGGGTCTCGTTTTCTTAGTCTCGTCAAGACAAACATGATAGGAAGTGTCGCGGAGCGAATCGGTGAAATTTTTGAAAAAGTTCGAGGAGCCCCATATAGTCCCATACTAGGGGTATAGGACCATCCTGGGAAACCCACTTCTAGACATTTGCGGTATAGGTTGTGGGGTCTCGTTTTCTTAGTCTCGTCATTTAGAACATGATAGGAAGTGTCGCGGAGCGAAACGGTGAATTTTTTTGAAAAAGTTCGAGGAGCCCCATATAGGGAGTGAGTGAGTGAATAGGGTTTAACGTCGCTTTCAACATTTTTTCAGCTATATCACGACGGGGAAGGGAAGGGAGGGAAGGGGGAGAGGCAGGGAAACCTACTTGTAACAGAGCAGATCTAATGCTGCCATTTTATAGTGCTGTCCCACTGAAATATCATGCCGTAGACAGACGTGACACCCCACTCAGTCACATTATACTGACACCGAGCGAACCAGTCCTTGTTCTATCCTGTTAATGCTGAGCGTAAGCGAGGGAGCAACAAGTTCCACTTTTCAAGTCTTAGGTATGACCCGGCCTGGGATCGAACCCAGTACCTACCGCTTACGAGGCCGACGCTCTAACCATTAGACCACCGCAGTGCGGTATGGAGCCCCATATAGTCTCATACTGGGGTATAGGACCAATGTTTGTCCCACTGGGAAACCCACTTCTAGACATTTGCGGTATAGGTTGTGGGGTCTCGTTTTCTTAGTCTCGTCATTTAGAACATGATAGGAAGTGTCGCGGAGCGAATCGGTGAAATTTTTGAAAAAAGTTCGAGGAGCCCCATATAGACCCATATAGCCCCATACTGGGGTATAGGACCAATGTTTGTCCCACTGGGAAACCCAATTCTAGGCATTTGCGGTATAGGTTGTGGGGTCTCGTTTTCTTAGTCTCGTCATTTAGAACATGATAGGAAGTGTCCCGGCACGAAACGGTGAAATTTTTGAAAAAAGTCACTGAGGCCTGGGTAGGCCCATAGGCCTATACTGCATGGCTATGGGTGTATAGGGCCATACGAGGTGGACATGTTGGAGTCTAGGTGAGTCCCTAATGGTCCAATGGGGTCGAGTGAGGTCTTATTTTGAAGCCCTCGTGAAGGAGCATCCCACTGGACTAATGGTTCGTCCGTGTTCAATAGTCTGCGCATGCGCAGTCTGGCCCGTAGTATAGAAACCAGGCATTTTGGGGGGTATGTGGGTGTGTGTTTGGGGTAGAGATGGACCGCTACGGGTCCGAATGGGTCGTGGAAGGTGTCAAAGTGAAGCTTGTGTGGGTTAGAGTCAGAATGGCGTGTTTTTAAGTGCAAGTCGCGTCAATGTGCGCATGCGCAGCCTGGCCGTAGTATAGAAAGCAGGCATTTTTGGGGTATGTGGGTGTGTGTTTGGGGTAGAGATGGACCGCTATGGGTCCGAATGGGTCGTGGAAGGTGTCAAAGTGAAGCTTGTGTGGGTTAGAGTCAGAATGGTGTGTTTTTAAGTGCAAGTCGCGTTAATCTGCGCATGCGCAGTTGGTTGTAGTAAGTAAAATGGCCATTTTGGGACAGTACATGAAGGTATTAGAGGTCGAGATGTCCCCAATGTTACATCATACCCACGCTGGGGGAGCCGCGTTGGGTATATTTACAATTCAAGAAGACTCTTACCCAATCGGAGGCCATCATTTGCATGTTTCATATTCATCCCTGTCCGTTAGATGTAATCTTGGCCAATCAGAAGTCTCCATTTCAGAAAGTTCCATCTTCGGCCATGTTCGCTCTGATCTGTTTATTCTAATCATCGTCGGGCAGGCCAGGATACCGTTGAGGCCACATATCCTCAGATAGTTGTTTGTGCATTCTGAGTATCTTTCAGTGCATGGGTGAATACTTTCATCCGATGGGAAGATTCCGTAATTTGGTCACGAAGAACGTAACATTGGTCACCCTCTCCACTGTCCATTTGGTGTTGGGGCGTTGATGTTGCACCCATTCCAAGGGATCCACGTTCTCTAGTTGGGTCAAGAACGTCTCCAGTGACGCATGATTGGTAATGGTGAACGGCTGGTCGAACAATTGGTTGTTGCCACTGGAATAGAAATACCGGGGTTGACCCGTCATCTTATGGCGTAAGATGTACCCAAAAGCTACATTTAATGTGAAGGACGTAGGTTGGTCATTGAAGGTGGCTTCCACGTAGCTGCGTAGACGGGCGAGGTCGGTCAGTCGGAAATTGTACAAGTCCAATATAGGGCGATGACGGTGGAAGCAGTGTCGGATCATGGACCAATGGCGTCGATACATCTCACTCACTGGATGATCTTCGGGTAAGAGATCGCTGGGAACATCCACCGCATCTTCCAGAAAATGTTCGTTGTTGTCAGGCGTATGACTGGAAACAGTAATGCTAGGACCGGCTGGATATCTAGGCTCTTCTGAGCTGTGGGTATAGGCGGGCTCTCCGTGATCGCATCACCAGTGGCATTCTTCTCCCCGGGTTCATCTTCAGTGGATCTGTCCCTCCTGGGTGCCTCTTTAGTGGAAAGTTGTCCCTCATGCCGTGGTGACGGACCATGAATCAAACGCTCATGCCGTTTTAACTGACTGGGTCGTCGGAAGAGTTGACCACATTCTTCGCATGGACGCTTGGGTGGCCCATGAATTGAACGTTCATGGCGCTGTAAATGATCTGGGCGCTGAAACGACAGTGTAGGCCTACATATCGTACAGCTATACCGGGCGGTTCCATCGTGCTTGGTAGCCTCATGGCGGCGCAAGTCGTGCCGGCGAGTGAATGATTTCGAGCACGTAGTACAAGTGAACATCTTGGTGGTTGACAGAGTGTCTGATGAAACGGCCAGGCCGTTTCCTTTTTATAGCAAGCTAGCTGTTGATCTATTTTTAGCACAATCAGTTCAACTTG
This sequence comes from Hanleya hanleyi, assembly GCA_036873755.1. Taxonomy (NCBI): domain Eukaryota; kingdom Metazoa; phylum Mollusca; class Polyplacophora; order Lepidopleurida; family Hanleyidae; genus Hanleya; species Hanleya hanleyi. The sequence continues at coordinate 14,887 of JAVTVY010040978.1, read as the reverse complement.
GACGTCAGCGACAAGAACCCGGATGTAGGCGTGTGTATATGTGTGTGCTTGCGAGTGTGTTTCTTGGATCGGAGCTCTTGGAGCTCAAAGCCTGTGGAGCTCAGAGCTCGGAAGTGACATTTGCATATGACCTCTGTGAGGTCACTTCCGCTTCCGTTCATGTGACCGGAACTGACCTTTGACCCCGGCGCGCGCGGTGTAAAGGTCTCCACCGCCTTTGCGCGCCGGGGTCAAAGGTCAGTTGAACTGATTGTGCTAAAAATAGATCAACAGCTAGCTTGCTATAAAAAGGAAACGGCCTGGCCGTTTCATCAGACACTCTCTCAACCACCAAGATGTTCACTTGTACTACGTGCTCGAAATCATTCACTCGCCGGCACGACTTGCGCCGCCATGAGGCTACCAAGCACGATGGAACCGCCCGGTATAGCTGTACGATATGTAGGCCTACACTGTCGTTTCAGCGCCCAGATCATTTACAGCGCCATGAACGTTCAATTCATGGGCCACCCAAGCGCCCATGCGAAGAATGTAGTCAACTCTTCAGACGAACCAGTCAGTTAAAACGGCATGAGCGTTTGATTCATGGTCCGTCACCACGGCATGAGGGACAACTTTCCACTAAAGAGGCACCCAGGAGGGACAGATCCACTGAAGATGAACCCGGGGAGAAGAATGCCACTGGTGATGCGATCACGGAGAGCCCGCCTATATCCAGCCGGTCCCTAGCATCACTGTTTCCAGTCATACGCCTAACAACAACGAAAATTTTCTGGAAGATGCGGTGGATGTTCCCAGCGATCTCTTACCCGAAGATCATCCAGTGAGTGAGATGTATCGACGCCATTGGTCCATGATCCGACACTGCTTCCACCGTCATCGCCCTATATTGGACTTGTACAATTTCCGACTGACCGACCTCGCCCGTCTACGCAGCTACGTGGAAGCCATCTTCAATGACCAACCTACGTCCTTCACATTAAATGTAGCATTTGGGTACATCTTATGCCATAAGATGACGCGTGAATTGTGCTATTTCTATTCCAGTGCCATCAACCCAGTGTACGACCATCCTTTCACAATCACCAATCGGGCGTCGCTAGAGACGATGCTGGCCCAACTGGACACTGTGGATCCCTTGGAATGGGCCTATGAACAGCGTCCCAACACCAAGTGGATAGTGGAGAGGGTCACCAATGTTACGTTCTTCGTGGTTAAACTGACCCACCACCCCCATCGGATGAAAGTATTCACCCATGCACTGATAGATACTCAGAATGCGCAAACAACTATCTGAGGATATGTTTCCTCAACGGTATCCTGGCCTGTCCGATGACGATTAGAACAAACGGTTCAGAGCGAACATGGCCGAAGATGGAACTTTCTGAAATGGCGACTTCTGATTGGACAAGAGTAGCCGAGAATACATCTAACGGACAGGAACGAATATGACAGATGCAAATGGTGGCCTCTGATTGGACAAGAATATTCTTGAATTGTAAATATACCCAACGCGGCTCCCCCAACGTGGGTATGATGTAACATTGGGGAGAATAAACTATATGAAAAAAACCTTCTTGTTGTTGTTGTTCTCTCATGTGTCATCCTTGTTGTTGTTGCTGTTGTTGTTCTCTCTCCGGTCTATATCATGGCGTTATGTTAGAGTGTTAAGGTGTAACGACGGGCTCAGTATCATGGATTGCCCGAAGACGTTTAGGTTACACTGAACGAAGATTGAACTTTCTGAAATGATGGCTTCTGATTGGTCGATATGGCGGTCACCTCCCCTCTAACTTCGGGGTTCTTGACGACCGACATCATTCGCTGATCCGCAGTCGACATGTTCACTTGCACGACATGCCTGAAGTCATTTACTCGTCTAAACAATTTACGACGCCACGAGGCCTCCGCCCACAATGCCTTGAAGTATACTTGTAAAACGTGCTCACGGTCATTTAATCGGGGGGATATTTTACGGCGCCATGAGAGAGCACTCCACGAGGGCGCGACGAAACAATGTAACGATTGTGGTCAACTCTTCAAACGACCCAGTCAGTTAAGACATCATCAACGTTTGATTCATGCCCCGTCACCACGGCGACAAATTCCCACTGAAGATGCACCCAGGAGGGTCAGTCCCAGTGAAGACGAGCCCAGGAAGAAGAATGCCACTGGTGAGGCGATCACGGAGAGCCCGCCTATACCCACAGCTCAGAAGAGCCTAGATATCCAGCCGGTCCCTAGCATTGCTGTTTCCAGTCATACGCCTGACAACAACGAACATTTTCTGGAAGATGCGGTGGATGTTCCCAGCGATCTCTTACCCGAAGATCATCCAATGAGTGAGATGTATCGACGCCATTGGTCCATGATCCGACACTGCTTCCACCGTCATCGCCCTATATTGGACTTGTACAATTTCCGACTGACCGACCTCGCCCGTCTACGCGGCTACGTGGAAGCCATCTTCAATGACCAACCTACGTCCTTCACATTAAATGTAGCTTTTGGGTACATCTTACGCCATAAGATGACGGGTCAACCCCGGTATTTCTATTCCAGTGGCAACAACCAATTGTTCGACCAGCCGTTCACCATTACCAATCATGCGTCACTGGAGACGTTCTTGACCCAACTAGAGAACGTGGATCCCTTGGAATGGGTGCAACATCAACGCCCCAACACCAAATGGACAGTGGAGAGGGTGACCAATGTTACGTTCTTCGTGACCAAATTACGGAATCTTCCCATCGGATGAAAGTATTCACCCATGCACTGAAAGATACTCAGAATGCACAAACAACTATCTGAGGATATGTGGCCTCAACGGTATCCTGGCCTGCCCGACGATGATTAGAATAAACAGTTCAGAGCGAACATGGCCGAAGATGGAACTTTCTGAAATGGAGACTTCTGATTGGACAAGAATACATCTAACGTACAGGGACGAATATGAAACATGCAAATGGTGGCCTCTGATTGGATAAGAGTCTTCTTGAATTGTAAATATACCCAACGCGGCTCCCCCAGCGTGGGTATGATGTAACATTGGGGAGAATAAACTATATGAAAACACTTCTTGTTGTTGTTGCTCTCTCATGTGTCATCCTTGTTGTTGCTGTTGCTGTTGTTGTTCTCTCTCCGGTCTATATCATGGCGTTATGTTAGAGTGTTAAGGTGTAACGACGGGCGTTGACGGGCGTCACTGCATTTCGAAGAATTAGTGACAATTCCATGGAATATCAGAGCTTCTGAGCTATTTCACCAGGGCGTTGAAGCATTAAGAATGGCGTTGGTGGGCGTTTCTACAAGATGACACCTCACACGACGCATTCGCACCGCGGATGGTCCATGTCTACACCAAGTAACATCCTTCACTGCTAAAAAATGCCCACTTTTGCTACTACTCGTACTGATGACGTCACCAATGACGTCACAGATGATGTGGATATCCTTCAAATTGGGGTCTATAGCCCGAGAACTACAAGATGACACCTCCCATGACGCATTCGGACCAAGGATGGTCAATCTCTACACCAAATACCTTCCTTCACTACCCCAAAATGCACACTTTCGCTACTACTCGTACTGATGACGTCACCAATGACGTCACAGATGCTGTGAACAGACCCCAAATCGGGGTCTACACACCGAGAGCTACAAAATGACGCCTCCCAGGACGCATTCGGACCAAGGATGGTCCATCTCTACACCAAATACCTTCCTTTCACTGCCCCAAAATGTTCACTTTACTTACTACTCGTACTGATGACGTCACCGATGACGTCACAGGTGACGTAAACAGCCCTCAAATCGGGGTCTACACCCCGAGAGCTACAAGATGACACCTTCCAGGACGCATTCGAACAGTGAATAGGCCATCTCGACCTCTAATACCTTCATGTACTGTCCCAAAATGGCCATTTTACTTACTACAACCAACTGCGCATGCGCAGATTAACGCGACTTGCACTTAAAAACACACCATTCTGACTCTAACCCACACAAGCTTCAATTTGACACCTTCCACGACCCATTCGGACCCATAGCGGTCCATCTCTACCCCAAACACACACCAACATACCCCCAAAAATGCCTGCTTTCTATACTACGGCCAGGCTGCGCATGCCCACATTGACGCGACTTGCACTTAAAAACACGCCATTCTGACTCTAACCCACACAAGCTTCACTTTGACACCTTCCACGACCCATTCGGACCCGTAGCGGTCCATCTCTACCCCAAACACACACCCACATACCCCCCAAAATGCCTGGTTTCTATACTACGACCAGACTGCGCATGCGCAGACTATTGACAACGTACGAACCATTAGTCCAGGCGGATGCTCCTCCTCAAGAGCTTCAAAATAAGACCTCATACGACACCATTGGACCACCAGGGACTCACCTAGACTCCAACACGTCCACCCCGTGTGGATTTATACATACATTGGGCTTATACCCCAGTATGTGGGTCTATATGGGCCTACCCAGGCCTCGGTGACTTTTTTCAAAAATTTCACCGTTTCGTGCCGGGACACTTCCTATCATGTTCTAAATGACGAGACTAAGAAAACAAATCCAAACAACCATACCGCAAATATCTAGAAGTGGGTTTCCCAGTGGGACAAACATTGGTCCTATACCCCAGTATAGGGCTATATGGGTCTATATGGGTCTCGGTGACTTTTTTCAAAAATTTCACCGATTCGATCCGCGTCACTTCCTATCATGTTCTAGATGACGAGACTAAGAGAACAAATCCAAACAGCCCTACCGCAAATGTCTAGAAGTAGGTTTCCCAGTGGGACAAACATTGGTCCTATACCCCCAGTATGGGCCTATATGGGCTGTATGGTACTTTTTCAAAAATTTCACCGATTCGGTCCGGGACACTTCCTATCATGTTCTAAATGACGAGACTAAGAAAACAAATCCAAACAACCATACCGCAAATGTCTAGAAGTAGGTTTCCCAGGGGGCAAACATTGGTCCTATACCCCCAGTATGGGCCTATATGGGCTGTATGGTACTTTTTCAAAAATTTCACCGTTTCGCTCCGGGACACCTATCTTGCTCTAAATGGCGAGACTAAGAAAACAAATCCAAACAACCCTACCGCAAATGTCTTGAAGTAGGTTTCCCAGTGGGACAAACATTGGTCCTATACCCCAGTATGGCCCTATATGGGTCTATATGGGTCTCGGTGACTTTTTTCAAAAAATTCACCGTTTCGCTCCGGGACACTTCCTATCGTGTTCTAAATGACGAGACTAAGAAAACCAGACCCCACAACCTATACCGAAAATGTCGAGAAGTAGGTTTCCCAGGATGGTCCTATACCCCCCATTTTCGCGTCATTTAGGGTAAAGTCCGTGTTCCGTATTTTTTCAGGAAAATTTTTACATACACCCACCCTGGAACTAGGGGGAGATAACTCTATTGATAGGCAAGCCCCGTTAAGCCCGGCGACCTATATACCCCCCATACCCCATATAGGCATTTCGCCGGATTTTTCGATAAAGTCCGTGTTCCGTTTTTTTTTTTTTTCAGGAAAATTTTTACATGCACCCACCCATGACTGGATGCCCCTTCACGAATGCTTCACATTGATACCTCATATGACCCCATCGGCCCATGCCAAAACGTCTATTTCCATACCCTTTTCCCACAATTCCCTATCTGCGCATGCGCAGAATGGTGACAACGCTCGAGCCACTAGTACAGTCAGATGCCCCCTCACATAGGCTTCACATTGATACCTCATACAACTCCATCGGCCCATTAGGGGCTCCCCTAGCTCCCAAAACGTCTATTTCCATACCCTTTGGCCACCGCGCATGCGCAGAATGCCGATATTTCAACCCCACACCCGGCCCATCAGATGCCCCTTCATGAATGCTTCACATGGATACCTCATATTACCCCATTGGACCATTAGTGGCTCCCCTAGCTCCAAAACGTCTATTTTCAAACCCTTTGGCCACCGCGCATGCGCAGAATGCCGATATTTCAACCCCACACCCAGCCCATTAGATGCCCCCTCACCTAGGCTTCACTTTGATACCTCATACGACCCCATCGACCCATTAGAGGCTCCCCTAGATCCCAAAACGTCTATTTTCATACACTTCGGCCACCGCGCATGCGCAGAATGCCGATATTTCAACCCCACACCCAGCCCATCAGATGCCCCTTCACGAATGCTTCACTCTGATACCTCACTCGACCCAATCGGACCATTTTATCCAGGGACTACTTTTTTCTCCGCGGAAGCTTTTTTCCCGCGACCGCATCACCGCCAGGACCGCATCACCGCGGACGAATACAAACATTAAAGAACTATTTTTGACCTGGAAAAATTGGAACTCTCCTGTGTTGGAGGTAGCTTTTTGGTCAATTTGAAATACTCGCTTCTGATTGGACGAGAGCTCTGTGACGGATTTGAAATATTCGCTTCTGATTGGACGAGAGCTCCGCTTGCTCCGCACATGCTCCGCAAATTTGCATAAAAAAGAGGGAATTTAGCTTTTATATACTTCTGTCGTGATATGACTGAAATATAGTTGAAAGCGACGTTAAATCATATTCACTCACTCATTCACTCACTCATTCAACAGCTTTCAAGGCCACACCACTTTTATTTGTTGGTTTACTGGTGGAATGAGTGAAAAAGCAGAGAGAGAGAGAGAGAGAGAGAGAGAGAGAGAGAGAGAGAGAGATAGAGAGAGAGAGAGACAGAAGGGGGGCGGACGAGGAATAAGTTGAATTTTCGGGTTTTTTTTCTTGGGTTTATACCCGGGAATATGAGAGAGAGAGAGAGAGAATTAGGGTTTAACGTCGCATTCAGCCCGGGAATATGAATAGTCAATTTGTCAAACAATACAACCGGAGCGATATTAGCACAATAAAAAGTCAAATTCACCTCAGAAATACAAGAATTCACCTACATGGGGATAATAGTGGTCCAGTACCGGTACTCCTCTTTGACACGTGTAGATCAATTGAGTTTGGGGTTCCTATACTTCAATGGGTTAAGCCGGATTGACATTCGTATTGACTAAAATTACGTACAAAATAAATGAAAATCTGAAATTATTTTTTTCGTTTTTTTTTATTCAATATCTTTCCCTAAAGCCCGGCGCACACGAGAGATGTCAGCTGAGCTAACGGCCTCGATTGCCTGTAATCTCAGGGACTAGCTCCCGTGTGGTTTCAGCGCACACGGTGAGCAAAAGTTTCACGAAATTGATTTCAGTTTCGTCTTCTTCAAGACCATTTTGAAGAGTCGTGCGTATGAATCGCGTGAAAATAACATGCGATTCATTGGCCGGTGCAATGAAACTAAGCTGTTGGCTTGCGTTCGCCGCACACGCTGAGGATTTGGCCTCGCGAGGCGAAATTATCAAACAAGTTTGATATCTTTTTCCCGGCCTCGCGAGGCCAAAAACTCACCCAAAACTGCCCGCACACGAGAGCTAGCCCCTTAGCTGACAGGCAATTGAGGCCGTCAGCTCAGCTGATAGCTCTCGTGTGCGCCGGGCTTTACTGAGATAGATTTTCATGACCTACTCCAGGCCAATGTATAAATCTCCCTTAAGCAGACCATTTGCCATTTTAATTAGGTTGGATTACAGCGCATACCGATTAGGCCTACACCACTCTCTTAGTTTTAAGTCCGACATGTTATCTCAGCAATTTAGTTTAAACTGCCATATACTCATGCAGATTATCTGTGCGTTAATTATATACGGATTGCTGAGTTGTACTGTATATTGTGATCTGTGCCTATCGAATATATAGAGGATCTTACACGAGTGGCTATTTAATATGAAAGTTATGACACGAGTTGAGTAACATATAAAACTTACTCAACGAGTGTCATAACTTTCATATTAAATTGCCACGAGTGTAAGATTCTGTTTATCACATAACTATTTTTAAGTAAATTATAAACGCAATAATTCAAAAGATTTCATTATGAAATCTACCTCAAAATTTCTTTTCTTTGTTTCATTCTCGACGAAAAAAACCGCCCCGGCTCAGGCGCATCACAGCCTTACAAGTTGCTGTATACGCTAAGCCGATATAGTTCCAAAATGCAACAGAGCTTGAGTACCTTCCTTTAAAGCTGTTCAGTTTTCACAGTATTTCAAAATATCGTACACCATTTCACAACAGAATGAAATAAGTTTAATTTGTTGATTGGCTGTTCTTCATACATTATTTATTTTGGATCATGTCATTCCACGAGTAACACTCGTGTTCGCTGCATGTCATCATGCGCGCGACAGGTTGACGAGTTCTCAGCGAGGTGACAACATGCTAGGCTGACAAGATCATTTTGCAGACGTAATCCGTTTGAATCATCCAGATCTATTGCAAGAAATAAGCAAACATAGGGAAGAATCCAGGCAGATATTCCAAAAGAATGATCAAACGTTTACTGTCGAGATCTGACGGGAAACGGTACTCAAAATGGCGGGCTGGCTCGATTCGCCAAACAAAAATGACGGACTACGACCGGTACGACGTGAGTGCTTTATACAAAATTTGAAGCTCAAAACTGTCGAAATAATAAATTGTAAATCATTGCTACTTGTCATTCGCAACTTCTCGGGGATCTCCGGTTTGAGATGTCCCTCGAAGGCCAGTAGTATATAAAAGACCGGAGCCCTCTACTTCTCCCCGGATGTAGAGGTCATTTGTGGAGGAAACGTGGAGGAGAGGTCAAGTGCACTATAGTTTCGGCAGAATGACCAAAAAGCTACCTCCAACACAGGAGAGTTCCAATTGTTGCAGGGAATGTATTCCTCCGCGGTGATGCGGTCCTGGCGGTAATGCGGTCGCGGGGAAAAAGTAGTCCCTAGATAAAATGGTCCGATGGGGTCGAGTGAGGTATCAAAGTGAAGCATTCGTGAAGGGGCATCTAATGGGCTGGGTGTGGGGTTGAAATATCGGCATTCTGCGCATGCGCGGTGGCCAAAGGGTATGGAAATAGACGTTTTGGAGCTAGGAGAGCCCCTAATGGTCCAATGGGGTGGAGTGACGTATCAAAGTGAAGCATTCGTGAAGGGGCATTTGATGGGCTGGGTGTGGGATTGAAATATCGGCATTCTGCGCATGCGCGGTGGCCGAAGGGTATGAAAATAGACGTTTTGGAGCTAGGGGAGCCACTAATGGTCCAATGGGGTCGAGTGAGGTATCAAAGTGAAGCATTCGTGAAGGGGCATCTGATGGGCTGGGTGCGGGGTTGAAATATCGGCATTCTGCGCATGCGCGGTGGTCAAAGGGTATGGAAATAGACGTTTTGGAGCTAGGGGAGCCCCTAGTGGACCAATGGGGTCGAGTGAGGTATCAAAGTGAAGCATTCGTGAAGGGGCATCTGATGGGTTGGGTGTGCGGTAGGAATATCATTCTGCGCATGCGCAGACGCAATGCGGAGCTCTCGTCCAATCAGAAGCGAGTATTTCAAATCCGTCACAGAGCTCTCGTCCAATCAGAAGCGAGTATTTTGACCCGGTGCATTATGGGACATATCCAAGACGGCGGCACGTATGTTCAAGATGGCGGCACATCCGGTGTCGAAAACTGGCCATTTCGTCGGAATGTGGTCACTTAGTGTCGAAAACTGGACCCTGTATGGGTCCCGCTAGACGTTTTGGAGCTATCGAAGCCACTAATGGGTCGATGCAGTTGTATGAGGTATCAAAGTGAAGCATTCGTGAAGGGGCATCTGATGGGCTGGGTCTGGGATTGAAATATCGGCATTCAGCGCATGCGCGGTGGCCAAAGTGTATGAAAATAGACGTTTTGGAACTAAGGGAGCCCCTAATGGTCCAATGGGGTCGAGTGAGGTATCCATGTGAAGCCTATGTGAAGGGGCATCCAGTCATCGGTGGGTGCATGTAAAATTTTTTCTGAAAAAAAAACAAAAAACGGAACACGGACTTTATCGAAAAATCCTGGAAAATGCCTTTATGGGGTATGAGGGGTATGTAGGTCGCCGGGCTTAACGGGGCTGGCCTATCAATAGAGTTATCTCCCCCTAGTTCCAGGGTGGGTGTATGTAAAATTTTTCCTGAAAAAATACGGAACACGGACTTTATCCTAAATTACGGGAAAATGTCTATATGGGGTATGGGGTATGGGGGGGAGTATAGGACCAGCGTGGGAAACCTACTTCTCGACATTTGCGGTATAGGTTGTCGGGTCTCGTTTTCTTAGTCTCGTCAAGACAAACATGATAGGAAGTGTCGCGGAGCGAATCGTTGAAATTTTTGGAAAAGTTCAGGGACACCCATATAGTCCCATACTAGGGGTATAGGACCAATGTTTGTCCCACTGGGAAACCTACTTCTAGACATTTGCGGTGTGGTTGTTTGGATTTGCTTTCTTAGTCTCGTCATTTAGAACATGATAGGAAGTGTCCCGGAGCGAAACGGTGAAATTTTTGAAAAAAGTCACTGAGACCCATATAGACCCATATAGTCCCATACTGGGGGTATAGGACCAATGTTTGTCCCACTGGGAAATCTACTTCTAGACATTTGCGGTATGGTTGTTTGGATTTGTTTTCTTAGTCTCGTCATTTAGAACATGATAGGAAGTGTCCCGGAGCGAAACGGTGAAATTTTTGAAAAAAGTCACCGAGACCCATATAGGCCCATACGGGGTGGACGTGTTGGAGTCTAGGTGAGTCCCTGGTGGTCCAATGGTGTTGTATGAGGTCTTATTTTGAAGCTCTCATGCAGAAGCACTTGACTACACTAATGGTTCGTCCTTTTTCAATACTCTGCGCATGCGCAGTCTGGCCGTTGTATAGAAAGCAGGCATTTTGAGGGGGTATGTGGGTGTGTTTGGGGTAGAGATGGACCGCTATGGGTCCGAATGGGTCGTGGAAGGTGTCAAATTGAAGCTTGTGTGGGTTAGAGTCAGAATGGTGTGTTTTTAAGTGCAAGTCGCGTTAATCTGCGCATGCGCAGTTGGTTGTAGTAAGTAAAGTGCATGGCCATTTTAGGGCAGTACAAGAAGGTATTTGGGGTCGAGATGGACCATCCTTGGTCCGAATGCGTCCTGGGAGGTGTCATTTTGTAGCTCTCGGGGTGTAGACCCTGATTTGCGGGCTGTTCACAGCATCTGTGACGTCATTGGTGACGTCATCAGTGCGAGTAGTAGCGAAAGTGTGCATTTTGGGGCAGTAAAGGAAGGTATTTGGGGTAAAGATGGACCATCCTTGGTCCGAATGCGTCGTGTGGGGTGTCATTTTGTAGCTCTCGGCGTGCAGACCCCGATTTGGGGGCTGTTCACAGCATCTGTGACGTCATTGGTGACGTCATCAGTACGAGTAGTAGCGAAAGTGTGCATTTTGGGGCAGTGAAGGAAGGTATTTGGGGTAGAGATGCTTCATCCTCAGTCCGAATGCGTCGTGTGGGGTGTCATCTTGTAGTTCTCGGCGTGCAGACCTCGATTTGAGGGCTGTCCACAGCATCTGTGACGTCATTGGTGACGTCATCAGTAGGAGTAGTAGCGAAAGTGAGCATTTTGGGGCAGTGAAGGATGGTATTTGGTGTAGAGATGGACCATCCTTGGTCCGAATGCGTCGTGTGAGGTGTCATCTTGTAGCAACGCTCACCAACGCCATTCTTAATGCTTCAACGCCCAGGTGAAATAGCTCAGAAGCTCTGATATTCCATGGAATTGTCACTAATTCTTCGAAATGCAGTGACGCCCGTCGACGCCCGTCGTTACACCTTAACACTCTAACATAACACCATGATATAGACCGGACAGAGAACAACAACAGCAACAACAACAAGGATCACACATGAGAGAACAACAACAACAAGAAGTTTTTTTTCATATAGTTTATTCTCCCCAATGTTACATCATACCCACGTTGGGGAGCCGCGTTGGGTATATTTACAATTCAAGAATATTCTTGTCCAATCAGAGGCCACCATTTGCATCTGTCATATTCGTTCCTGTCCGTTAGATGTATTCTCGGCTACTCTTGTCCAATCAGAAGTCGCCATTTCAGAAAGTTCCATCTTCGGCCATGTTCGCTCTGAACCGTTTGTTCTAATCGTCATCGGGCAGGCCAGGATACCGTTGAGGAAACATATCCTCAGATAGTTGTTTGCGCATTCTGAGTATCTATCAGTGCATGGGTGAATACTTTCATCCGATGGGGGTGGTGGGTCAGTTTAACCACGAAGAACGTAACATTGGTGACCCTCTCCACTATCCACTTGGTGTTGGGACGCTGTTCATAGGCCCATTCCAAGGGATCCACAGTGTCCAGTTGGGCCAGCATCGTCTCTAGCGACGCCCGATTGGTGATTGTGAAAGGATGGTCGTACACTTGGTTGATGGCACTGGAATAGAAATAGCACAATTCACGCGTCATCTTATGGCATAAGATGTACCCAAATGCTACATTTAATGTGAAGGACGTAGGTTGGTCATTGAAGATGGCTTCCACGTAGCTGCGTAGACGGGCGAGGTCGGTCAGTCGGAAATTGTACAAGTCCAATATAGGGCGATGACGGTGGAAGCAGTGTCGGATCATGGACCAATGGCGTCGATACATCTCACTCACTGGATGATCTTCGGGTAAGAGATCACTGGGAACATCCATCGCATCTTCCAGAAAATTTTCGTTGTTGTTAGGCGTATGACTGGAAACAGTGATGCTAGGGACCGGCTGGATATAGGCGGGCTCTCCGTGATCGCATCACCAGTGGCATTCTCCTCCCCGGGTTCGTCTTCAGTGGATCTGTCCCTCCTGGGTGCCTCTTTAGTGGAAAGTTGTCCCTCATGCCGTGGTGACTGGGTCGTTTGAAGAGTTGACCACATTCTTCGCATGGACGCTTGGGTGGCCCATGAATTGAACGTTCATGGCGCTGTAAATGATCTGGGCGCTGAAACGACAGTGTAGGCCTACATATCGTACAGCTATACTGGGCGGTTCCATCGTGCTTGGGAGCCTCATGGCGGCGCAAGTCGTGCCGGCGAGTGAATGATTTCGAACACGTAGTACAAGTGAACATCTTGGTGGTTGACTGAGTGTCTGATGAAACGGCCAGGCCGTTTCCTTTTTATAGCAAGCTAGCTGTTGATCTATTTTTAGCACAATCAGTTCTAAACTAGGGGAAAACCCCTATCACCTCTAGCCAAAATGGGCTAATATCGGTCCCCGGGCTTATTGGGACCTGCCTATCAAGTCAATGGGGTGATGTGAATAACAACAAGTTCAGCAATGTTCATACAGTTTATTATCCCCAATGTTACATCATACCCAGGCTGGGGGAGCCGCCCTGGGTATGTTTAGTATGTTCACAGCAAAACAAATTGAAATATCAAACACCATGTTTTATTATTTAACGCACCGTCACATTAGGTACAAGTGTTTACTGAGCTCAAGTCAATGATCAGCATGTAGACATAGAGAGTATGTACGGCATGTTATGGTATTCATCAGTGCACGAGTGACGCATTCAACCGATGGCAGTGGTGGATCAGCTTGGTAAGGAAAAACGTAACATTGGTCACCCTCTTCACTGTCCACTTGGTGTTGGGTCGTTGTTGTTGGGCCCATCCCAAGACATCCAATTGTTCCATTTGGTCCAGCATCATCTCTAGTGACCTCCGGTTAATGATGGTAAACGGTTGGTCGTACACTGGGTGGAGGGCACTGGAATAGAAATAGCGCAATTCACCCGTCATCTTATGGCATAAGATGTACCCAAATGCTACATTTAATGTGAAGGCCGTAGGTTGGTCATTGAAGATGGTTTCCACGTAGCTGCGTAGACGGGTGAGGTTGGTCAGTGGGAAATTGTAGATATCTTGAATAGGGCGATGACGGTGGAAACAGTGCCGTGTCATGGACCAATGGCGCTGAGAGATGTCACTCTCTGGATGATCTTCGGGTAAGAGATCGCTAGGAACATTTATGGGCTCGTCCAGAAAATGTTCGATGTATGACGTATGACTCGAAACCGTAACGGTGGAGTCCGGCCGGAAATCCAGGCTCTTCCCAACTGTGGGTATAGGCGGGCTCTCCGTCATCGCATCACCAGTGGCGTTCGTCTTCCCGGGCTTATCTTCAGTGGGTCTGATCTTCCGCGGCTCCTCTTCAGTAGGAAGTTGTCGCCAAAACCGTGGTGACGGACCATGGATCAAACGCTGATGCCGTTTTAACTGACTGCGTCGTTTGAAGAGTTGACCACAATCCTTACATTGTTCCGTCGCGCCCTCGTGGAATGAACGTTCGTGGCGCAGTAAAGCATCTTCCCGATTAAATGACCGTGCGCAGGTTATACGAGTATACAGTCCATCGTTGTGGGTGGAGGCCTCGTGGCGTCGTAAATTATCTAGACGAGTAAACTGCTTCTGGCAAGTTGTGCCAGTGAACATCTTGGTGGTTGACAGAGTGTCTGATGAAACGGCCAGGCCGCTTCCCTTTTATAGCACGCTAGCTGGTGATCTATTTTTAGCACACTCAGTTCAACTATCCCCAAGTCGAGGGCCGAGCCGTGACATCTTCGGTAACCTCCGTGTCTCTTCGGGCACCTCAAATTGCGCGCCGGGGTCAAAGGTCAGTTCCGGTCACGTGAACGGAAGCGGAAGTGACCTCACAGAGGTCATATGCAAATGTCACTTCCGAGCTCTGAGCTCCACAGGCTTTGAGCTCCAAGAGCTCCCCGATCCAAGAAACACACTCGCAAGCACACACATACACACACAGAGGCATACATACACATACACATACACACGCACATGCACGCACACGCACACACACACACGCCTACACACACACACACACACACACACACACACACACACAGACGCAAACACACATTTGCATGTTTGCATGTTTC